>JAFNEN010000569.1:0-290185 GCA_019343175.1 Oedothorax gibbosus
AATATTTACGAGAACATGGAAGGGTTGGCGTAGAAAAAAAACTAAAATTTGCTTCGTACTTTATACAAGGTAGCGCAAATAAAAATGGCCCAGTTTAGAACCAATGATAAGACATTAAATGCTTTCAATTCAAAAACCAAAGCAAAAACAGGTTTGCCATGTGAAGCCATTGATCGCTTCAATACTAAGCCCAAACATACGATTGACGAATTATTTGCCGGTATCTAACCCATCTTCACCTGTGCACTGATCTGATCAACACACACTTACACATCTAGCACTAAGATCTGAACTCGCCAATAGTCCATGCCAGTCCAGTCCAGTTTGCCAAGTGAAACCATTAAACGCTTGAATAATTTTAAGGGTACAGGGGAAAAAACCCGTCATCGCAGGAAATCTGTCCATATTAACATCGGCTTGGCGAGTAGTGGTGATCGGAAACAGGTTTCTACTTTGGTTATTCTTCCGAGGTTCAAGCGTCAGGCTATTTCTGGCGTGAATCTCGATCATACAGGTAGTAAACACGTGCGCCGTGCTGTTAAAACCAAAGCAAAATTGGTTTCTTCACACCAGCTTAGGCGATGACTCGCTATCTCCCCCCAGCAGACATATTCTTATGTAATGAAGGGTTCTTCCCCTGCACTCTTCATTTATAAATTCTACTTCAATTGTGTTTCTCGCCAATCCTGCATTCATATATCAGTACCGGGGCCACTTTTATTTGTGCTACCCTGTATTTTGCCCCTAGATGTATGTAAGTAGATGCCCGTTTGCGTGTTAGCTGGCACGCTATATCCTTAAACACGTGGTTTGTGGTTTGTTTAAGGGAGTTGCTTTATCGCACCAAAAATCGTTATTTTCGCATTAACTATAAATCAAAACCAAAATATAATATCCTTTATTGATATAAATAATTCCTACGTCTTTGGATTAGTGTACATTGCTGGCAGAAAATTATTTTTAGAAAAATGTCTTGTTATTTTAAAGTAGGACACACACTTTCACACTTTACACTGTTAAAAAAGTTTGGTGAAAGATTGCACCGGAAATCTGGAACTTTCTGGCTGCCACCCTTATTTGGAGCGTTCGTTAACCACTTTTGCAGCGTATCAAAGCTTTGATTTTACCGGAAAAGTGGTGAATTCACGCTCCAAATGATGGTGGCAGCTAGAAAGTTCCAGGATTCTGGTGCAATTTGCGCCAAAATTTTTAACAGTGTACCTCTGGATCGTTCATTGGAGACTTAGGGTTATACTGAATATTTACGTATGGTTACGCTGTGCCTATCAAACCTTCTGAGAGATACAGACATAATGATCGTTGAACTTATATAAAATTTAAAGAAATAAAATTTTCGGTTACAATTTTAAACTCATACAGTGGAATTATAAATTTACACTTCAGCCAATATGCTTATCCCTCAGAGGGATAAGTGATATTTTTCCATATGATAGTAGCAAATATCGATAATGAAATAATCTGGTCTACTGTTGAAAATTTTGGTACTGAGTTGAATTTTTTTAAAATGTGTTTCGAATGTATGCCACGAGTTAGCAGCACTTGCTTAAATGAGATCAGTTAATGACAGGGATGTGCACTGCTCAAAACAATTAGGGGTGCATTTTGCGTACAGTTGTTACCCTTTCAGTATCAACATTTAATTTTTTATTCTAAATATCTAAAATTTGTGAAAGAGATTCATTATGCATCCAGAATGAAATGGTAAAAAACAGGGGAAAAATCTTAATATTTTTAACTAAAGTTTAAGGAGAAAAATTGGAATCATAACTTTAGAATTAATTCAACCATACATTTGTCAAAACTTTATTTGTTAAAAATAGTTAAAATCCATTTTTAAACATCTAAAAAAATGCAAGGAGGATGAAGAATTTAGGGTCAATTTATTTGCTAAAACTGTTTCAGAGTACATTTTTTTACCATGTTATTCATTTTTTTCATTTAATTAAAACAAACATGATTTAATTCTTCGAAAGACATGATTCTTCCATCTAACGATACATAAGTACTTAACTTAGTCAGAAAAAGAACTAATAGATGATGATTCCAAATGGAATCATTGGAAGTGAAAGTGTTTAAATCATGAGCTCCCCTAATTGTTGTGAGCAGTGTAGTAGAAAAACCTATACAAATCGGTAAGTGTTGCAATTTTAAAATAACATAATTGACACCATTTGCATAAATGATCATAAGTAAACATTTATTCTTCATAAATATGAATTTTCCTTCTATTCGTTATATTGATTTTTTTTATGCTACATGTCAAACTAGAGGATCCTATTTTATTCATTTTAGATTCGGGACAGTACTTATTTAAATACTGTTTTTAGTTTAATTATATAGTATTTTTAGTGCTATTGATCATAATTTCTGCATATCTAAAAAAATCCAGCTAGAATATCATTTTTTAAGCCCTGAAGTAACCACTTAATAAGTTCATTCCATCCAGGCAAAAATGGTCCAAGTGGAAAATCATAGATGTAGAAATATGAAAGAGATATACTCGCTCGCGCTTGATATGTGCGCTCTCACACTCACTATCCATGAAAATTTCTTTTAAATATTTAAAAAAAAAATTCGGCAAACTCGATACTCTAAAGAAAATGCATATTAAGCACAAAAGCATAAGCAAAGAAAAATATTTTTTGAGCGTTATTACAAATGAGTTATTTTAATTTAATCCAATGGCATTCTAATTTCATATACGATTTTCTGAAAGCAACAATTTAAATAATACTATTTAGGGTAACGAGTACAGTGATTGGCCCCCCTCACAGTGATTGGCCCCCTCATTCATTATTGAAAATAATAAGATGTTAAAGCCCAAAATGTTGTTGCCAATATGACAAACGTTAACGGCGGGAATTTTAAAAACCTTTGTCATGTTGGCAACAACATTTTGGGCTTTAACGTCTTATTATTTTCAATAATGAATGAGGGGGCCAATCACTGTAAGGGGGCCAATCACTGTGAGGGGGCCAATCACTGTACTCGTTACCCTATATGTAACTGACCAAAGTAAAAAAAAATGCCTATCGAAAGAGATTATTCGAGTACTTAATGTTGTTGTTTTTTCATTTATAATTCATAGTAATTTTTTCATATGTATAATAACTTAAACACGAAGTTCAAAAAGAACTAAAATTGTCAACTTTCCCCTATTTTCCAATTACTTAAATACTAACTGAAATTCTTATCGGCAACAGTAGATTTGTAACAATAACTGTCACCTAGAACCGCTTCTACACTAGATTTTTACAGAACGTGTATATTTTGAATCATAATTTTGTTACTGGTTTTCTACTTATTATGTTCCATATTCAAAATCAATAACACATATTGAATTCTTGAAATTCTGCAACCATTTTATTAATCTTTTAATAAATACAAAACAAATTTTACCTTCGTAAAATGTTAAAAATAAGTATAGATATAATGCGAACAACAAACAAATACTTTATGAAAGAGAAATAATCGAAACAAATCAACATACAATTATTTTAAAATCAACAAACGTGTAGATAGGAATATTTTATAAACGTTACAAAAAGTACAATAAAAATCCCTAATCATTAAGCAATTATGTTTTTTAACAAACCTGAAAGATTTTTTTTTTAATTTTTATTTGTCCCATAGTATATTTCAGTTCTTTTTCCTAAAAAAAAACTTTATTATCTCAATTACATAAAAAAAATACGTAAATACTTTCTCATATGTAAGCCAGATAAAGTATATGTAAAAAAAAATATCCCTAGCCTGAAGCTATGTGATACGATATATATAATTGCATTATATTGGTGCCATTGAATAATAGCTGATAAATAACAAATTAGTTGGTCTTTAGGGATTATTATTGTTATTATTATTATTATTATTATTATTATTATTTATCATTATATCATTATTATTTAATTTTTTGGGGTGATTGGGATAATGTTTATTGATAGAGGTTGAAAGAAATAATTCTTTAGTGATTTGTTGAGGGATTGCAGTGCAGTGAATATTTTAGGTTCAATGTTCATATGCGTATGGTACTCATGATATAACTTTTAAAGAGATATTTAAGATAATTTTTTTTCGATTATAGGTTTAATTTTGTCGACCTAAAGGTTGATCACAAATTTAGTTTATATAGCCCTAATTGTGCTTTTACGCACCAACCATAATAAAATTTTCTCATTATTTATTTAGACTTGTGTGCTTGAGATATAAATTAGAGGTTTTTATATCTTAGTGGATATTATATCGCAAACAGAGGGTCATGGGTTCCATCTCTGATGGATTTCTAAACGATCATGATATTAGATCATCGATAATACAGTTTTGAACATAATAATTAATTCTATAAGCCATTTTATACAAAAAAAAACGGATGCTAAATACAACCAGAAAAGAATATCAGGTAGTAATAAAAACTAAAATATAACAAAGATATATTTTCATCATTCTAACATAAAGGTTAGAGTTAAGAGTTTTTTGTTTATTTGTTTGAACGATTTCTGATGTCTATTTCAAGCTTCTGTGAGGAGCTTTATAACGAAACAAAATAAGCCCTAGTTATTTAGAACCACGCTGTCAAGGATTAAAAGTGTTGTAACCCCAAATGTTTAAATGTTTAAAGTGTTCTGTAAAGTGTTTAAATCTGAGTCCCTAAAATTAGTTCAAAAAGTTATTTAAACATATTTTTTTATCCTTGTAACTTCAACAACACTTTATAAAACAATCTTTTCTCCCATACAACACTTTCCCAAACCATTCGCAACACAATCGAAACTCTTTTGGTTCTAAGTGTTCATTTCTGAGATTAGAGTAAAAATAAGTTTCACGAATTTGCAGTCCATGTCCTAACTCTTGTTCTGATATCAGTTCGAGAACCTACTTCAAGTTCAAGAAAGAATTTCCTCCGTTCAAGGCAAAGGAAGATCCTTCTTCAGATCCTTGCCATTTCCGCTAAAAAAAGGATGCAAATATAGTGTCTAAAAGGGGTAGTGTGTTGTTTTCTCGATTATCTCAGTACCAAAATCAATTCAGATCCGAAAAGTGTCGATTCCCGAAAGTGTCGCATTAAAGAGAGTGGTTGTTTGTCTTTATAATAGTTCGCGCTATATCGCACTTGTTCTACGTCCTCCACGTTTCTATCTCATTTGATATAATTAGTAGAGAGCGCCTCGGAATCTTTCCTGAGGGATTGTTTTTTTTTAGACATCAAACCATTTCTCGTAGTTCCATCAGATGTTCTAGTTCATGCAACAAATTTCAACCATTGCTGTATCATAGGAGACGACGGATTAGCGGCAGCCAGATAAGATTAAAGTGTGGATCGTGATACTTTTCTATTTTGAATGGGTGCGAATTTGTCCCACAGAAATATATGTCATCAACATCGCGTTTGAACTTAATGGTGGCTTTATTATATAATGTAAATTCTGAACTATTATGGTAATATTCCAATTATTGTTGATATATGCCTTGAAAATCGAAATATTTTTTTTATATTAAACTTAAAATGTTAATGGACGTCCAAAAGGAATTTCCAACTAGTAAGCAATGTTTGTGTGACACACACTCTATACAAAGACTCACTCTATATAAGACACACTCTATATAACACACAAACTCTATTCAAAGAATAACAAATTTTAAATCTCGCAAAAAAATATGCACGAACAATTTTCATATGCATGAATTCATAAATTCTGCATACTGCATATTTTATAAGCCTCACTACACAACATCCTATCGTACAAGGAAAAACGCCCTAGTTTTACCTCAAAATTGAACTCTAAAAAATGACAAAAACATAAAAATGGGAAATATTTGCGGCTGCTATATTTTTCGTATGAAATATTTACCAGAACATGGAAGGGGGTTGGCGTAAGAAAAAAAACTAAAATTTGCTTTGTACTTTATACAAGGTAGCGCAAATAAAAACGGCCCGGTTTAGAAGCAGGGATATGACATTAAATGCTGTCAAGTCAAAAACCAAAGCAAAAACAGGTTTGCCATGTGAAACCATTGATCGCTTCAATACTAAGCCCAAACATACGATTGGCGAATTATTTGCCGGTGTCTAACCCATCTTCACCTGTGCACTGATCTGATCAACTTACACTTACACATCTAGCACTAAGATCTGAACTCGCCAATAGTCCATGTGCAGCTCTAGTCTAGTAACAACCAATGAAAAAACAGGTTTGCCAAGTGAAACCATTAAACGCTTGAATAATTTTAAGGGTATAGGGAAAAAAACCGTCATCATAGGAAATCTGTCCGTATTGACATTAACTTGGCGAGTGGTGGCGATCGGAAACAGGTTTCTACTTTGGTTTTTCTTCCGAGGTTCAAGCGTCAGGCTATTTCTGGCGTGAATCTCGATCATAGAGATAGTAAAAACGTGCGCCGTGCTGTTAAAACCAATGCAAAATTGGTTTCTTCACACCAGCTTAGGCGATGACTCGCTATCTTCCCCCAGCAGACATATTCTTATGAAATGAAGGGTTCTTCCCCTGCACTCTTCATTTATAAATTCGACTTCAATAGTTTTTCTCGCCAAGCATCTCCCTGCATTCATATATCAGTGCCGGGGCCACTTTTATTTGTGCTACCCTGTATTTTGCCCCTAGATGTATGTAAGTAGATACCTGTTTGCGTGTTAGCTGACACGCTATATCCTTAAACACGCGCCTTGTTTGTGGTTTGTACAGGGAGGTTGTTTTATTGCACCAAAAATCGCGATTTTCGCATTAACTATATATCAAAACCAAAATATAATATCCTTTAGTGAAATAAATTATTCCTACGTCTTTGGATTAATGTACATTGCTGGCAGAAAATTATTTTTAGGAAAATGTCTTGTTTTTTTAAAGTAGGACACACACTTTCACACTTTACAGTTACACTGTTAAAAAAGTTAGGTGAAAGATTGCACCGGAATTCTGGAACTTTCTGGCTGCCACCCTTATTTGGAGCGTTCGTTCACCACTTTTTCAGCGTATCAAAGCATTTGTTTTACCGGAAAAGTGGTGAATTCACACTCCAAATGATGGTGGCAGCTAGAAAGTTGCAGGATTCTGGTGGAATTTGCGCCAAAATTTTTAACAGTGTGCCCCTGGATCGTTCATTCAGGGTGATACTGAATATTTACGTATGGTTACGTTGTGCCTATCAAACCCTATGAGAGATACATACATAATGATCGTTGAACTTCAGGCTTTCCAGTAGCACACGTGATATTTAACAATTATAAATTTTTTAATTTAAAATATGGAAGCGTCATTTATTATCATTTTCTATGAAGATAACGTTTTATAAAATTTAAAGAAATAAAATTTTCGGTTACAATTTTAAACTCATACAGTTGAAACATAAATTTACACTTTAGCCAATATGCTTATCTGTCAGAGCGATAAGTGGTATTTTTCCATATGAAATTTTGGCGCTAAGTTGAAATTTTTCTAAATGTGTTTCGATGGTATGCCACGAGTTAGCAGTACATGCTTAAATGATATCAGTTAATGGCAGGGATGTGCACTGCTCATAACAATTATGGGTGCATTTTGCGTACTTTAGTTATCAATTCAGAATCAACTTTTTATTTTTTATTTTAAAAATCTAAAATTTGTGAAAGAGATTCATTATGCCTCAAGAATAAAATGGTAAAAAAACAGGGGGGAAATCTTAATTTTTTAAACTAAATTTTAAGGAGAAAAATTGGAATCATAACTTTAGAATTAATTATAACCATACTTTTTTCAAAACTTTATTTATTAAAAATAGTTAAAATCAATTTTCAAACATCTAAAAAATGAAAGGATAAAGAATTTAGGGTCAATTTATTTGCTAAAAATGTTTCAGAGTGCATTTTATTTTACCATGTTTTTCATTTTTTCATTTAATTAAAACAAACATGATTTAATTCTTCAAAAGACATGATTCTTCCATCTAACGATACATAAGTACGAGCTTAACTTAGTCAGAAAAAGAACTAATAGAAGATGATTCCAAATGGAATCATTGGAAGTGAAAGGGTTTAAACCATGCGCTCCCGTAATTGTTGTGAGCAGTGTAGTAGAAAACCTATACAAATCGGTAAGTGTTGCAATTTAAAAATGACATAATTGACACCATTTGCATAAATGGTCATAAAAATGATCATAAGTAAACATTTATTCTTCACAAATATGAATTTTCCTTGTATTCGTTATATTGATTTTTTGATGCTACATGTCAAACTAGAGGATCCTATTATATTCATTTTAGATTCGTTACAGTACTTATTTCAATAGTATTTTTAGTTTATTTTTATATAGCATTTTTAGTGTTATTGATCATAATTTTCTGCATATCTAAAAAACTCTAGAGGGAATATCGTTTTTTAAGCCCTCAAGTAACCACTTAATAAGTTCATTTCATCCAGGCAAAAATGGTCCAAGTGGAAAATCATAGATTTGGAAAATAAAAGAGATATACTCTCTCGCGCTTGAAATGTGCGCTCTCACACACACTATCCATGTAAATTTCTTTTAAATATTTTTTAAAAAAATTCGTCAAATTAGATACTTTAAAGGAAAAGCATATTAAGCACAAAAGCATAAGCAAAGGAAAATATTTTTTGAGCGTTATTACAAATGAGTTATTTTAATTTAATCCAATGGCATTCTAATTTCATATACGATTTTCTAAAAAAACAATTAAAATAATACTATGTATATGTAACTGACCAAAGTAAAAAAAATAACTATCGAAAGAGATTATTCGAGTACTTAATGTTTTTTTTTTTCATTTATAGTTCATGATAATTTTTTCATATCTATAATAACTTCAAACACGAAGTTCTAAAAGAACTAAAATTGTCAACTTTCCCCTATTTTCCTGTTACTTAAAATACTTACTGAAATTCGTATCGGCAACAGTAGCTTTGTAACAATAACTGTCACCTAGAACCGCTTCTACACTAGATTTTTACAGAACGTGTATATTTTGAATCATAATTAATTTTTTTACTGGTTTTCTACTTATTATGTTCCATATTCAAAATCAATAACACATATTGAATTCTTGAAATTCTGAAACCATTTTATTAATCTTTTAATAAATACAAAACAAATTTTACCTTCGTAAAATGTTAAAAATAAGTATAGATAAAAAATAAGTATGCGAACAACAAACAAATACTTTATGAAAGAGAAATAATCGAAAAAAAAAAAATCAACATAAATTTCTTTTAAAACCAACAAACGTGTAGATAGGAATATTTTATAAACAATACAAAAAGTACAATAAAAATCCATAATCATTAGGCAATTATGTTTTTAAACAAGCCTAAAATAGTTTTGTTTTAAATTTTTATTTGTCCCATAGTATATTTCAGTTCTTTTTCCAAAAAAAACTTTCATTTTAATTCAGTTACGTACTAATATTTCAAATAGTTTTTAGTAGAATTATATTATAAAAATTTAGTGTATGTGATACATAATTTCGTCGCGAATATCAAAAAAACCTCTAGGAGAGGAAAGTTTTAGTAAGTTCAAGTAATCACTAATAAGTTCATTATCCAGACAAAAATTTGGCATGGAAACCCATAATTGATAAAAAAGGATGATACTCTTTGCCTTGATATGTGCCTCTCTAAACTATTTTAAATTTTTCTTTCGTAAATAAAATTTTTTCAAAGAAAACTATCGAAAATTAGCATACTTTAAAGTAAAAGTCATATTAACATAAAAGCGATAACAGGCAAAATATTTTTTTAGGTTATTAACATGAATTGAGTTTTTTCAATTTAACCCATGGATCCCTAATTTCGCTAAATTTTCTAAAATAAATTAAAAAATACTATGTAAGAATGACTCAACGTAAAAAATATAACTATCGAAAGAGATTATTCGATAACTAATGTTTTTTTTTTTAATTTTATCAAAATTTTTACATATTATAATAACTTAAACACGTAGTTCTAAAAGTAATTACGATAATTTAAAGTCTTCTATTTTCTGTAATTTAAATACTTCGAATGATTGCAACAAATAGTTTGTAACAATAATGTCATACGAACCGTTCTACACATAGATTTTTACAGAGTATAAGAAATATTACATTTTTTACAAAACTTTTATCTAATTTTTATATGTATCATATTCAAAATCAAAACACAATGAATTTTGAAAATTTAAACATTTTATAATCATTTTAAATAAAATAAAAACAAATTTTACATTCTTAAAATGTTAAAATATACGTTAGAAAATAATGCAGACATACAAACAAATTGACTTATGAAAGTAAAATAACTTGAAACAAAAACATTACGGCAAATTAATTAATTTAAAAAAATCAAAAATGTAGATAGGACATATTTTCATAAACGTTACAAAAATGTAAATAAAATTCCCAACATTATGAATGATGTTTTTAAAAAAAACCCTGAAAGACTTTTTTTTAAATTTTATATGCCCCATGTCATAAGCATCCAAAAAACGCTTTTTATCTCTTACAAAAAGAAAGAATATAAGCAAATAGGCTTCCTCCTATCCGATTGAGCATAAGTATCACAGCATAAAGTATGATTAAAAAATATCTTGGTCGAAGCTATTGGTACGTGATATATAATTGCATTATATTGGTGCCATTGAATAATAGCTGATAAATAACAAATTAGTTGGTCCTTCTGGGACTTAAATTTTTCAGTTCCTTACTTCATTTTTTCTGATGAGAAAAAAACTTTATCTCTCTTTGTCGAAGATGATGATTAGTTGTTATTTATTACTTTTTATTTATTATTTAGTACTTATTGTATATATTACTTATTATTCATTACTTAGTGGCCAATATGACTAAAATTTTTCAGCTCCTTATTTCAGTTTTTATGGGACGAGATTATTATTTCAGTGACGAGAAAAGTGACTAATCGCTCTTTATCGAAGATTATTATTGTTGTTATTAATGTTATTGCTATCATTATTAATCGTTATCTTATTATCATTTTTCTTCATTTTATTTTTTCATGTATTGGGATTGGGCTCATTTATTTTTTGTTATAATTGGCCAAAAAGATTTACATTTTTTTAGCTTTCTGTCTTTGAGTTTTTGTGACGAGAAAAAACCTTATAGCATTTTATCGAAGATTATTATTATTGTTGTATCTTGTTATTATTATTGTTGTTTTGTTATTTTTTATTGTTGTTTCTTGTTTATTATTATTATTATTTTATTATTATTATTATTTTATTATTTTATTATTATTATATTTTTATTATTATTATTATTATTATTTATTCATTATATATTATTATTTCATTTTTTGATATTGATAATTTTATTATATTAGTTAAATATTAATATTATTATTTTTTATGTATTATTTATATTATTATATTATTAATTTAGTATTAATTTATTATATCTTATTATTTAATTTTTTGGGGTGATTGGGATAACGTTTATTAATAGAGGTTGAAAGAAATAATTCTTTAGTGATTAGTTGAGGGATTTGCAGTGCAGTGAATATTTTAGATTCAATTTTCATATGCGTATGGTACTCACGATATAACTTTTAAAGAGATATTTAAGATAATTTTTTTCGATTATAGGTTTAAATTTGTCGACCTAAAGGTTAATACCAAATTTAGTTTTAGACTATGTGCTTTACGCACACTAATAAATTTTCCCCATTATTTATATTACAGAGCTTGTATCTTTGATGATTTAAACGGTTATGATACTAGATGATATTATATCGTTGAACAATAATGGTTCAATTCTGATAGCATTTTAAAAAGAAAGATCTGAAATACAACCCAAAATAATTCAGTATAAATATACAAAAAAACATCATTGCTTATACAACCAGAAAAAATTGTAGATTCAAAAAGTTAGTTAAAATACATTTTTTTATCCTTGTAACTTCAATAAACCCCTTTATAATTTAAACACTATTATTTTCTTCACCATACAACAAACTTTCAACCCAAACCATTCGCAACACAATCGAAATTCTTTTGGTTCTAAGTGTTCATTTCTGAGATCAGAGTAAAAATAGGTTTCACGAATTTGCAGTCCATGTCCTGAACTCTTGTTCTGATATCAGTTCGAGAACCTACTTCAAGTTCAAGAAAGAATTTCCTCCGTTCAAGGCAAAGGAAGATCCTTCTTCAGATCCTTGTAAGTAAGATGGTGCTTGCCATTTCCGCTAAAAAAGGATGCAAATATAGTGTCTAAAAGGGGTAGTGTGTCAAGCACACTCAAAAACGTTTTCCAAAAAACTATATAGCCGTCAGAGGCACCAATCGCTAAGTTGTCAGTCCGTTCCTATCATGTTGTCCATACGGCGAAGGCAACGCTAACTGTGCATAGACAAGCACGCTCAGTTTAGTCCCTTGCGGCATATGATCAAAAACTGCATTATCGGGCAAGTGTAGTTTCTCTTACCATCGTTGCCTTTAAGAACAATAGCCGTTGACCTTTACCTTTCAGACACTAATACAAAACACATCAAAGTGTTATAAATGCCTTCCTAATAACTTTTCCAGGGGAAGACCCACACTGTGATAGGTTACATCGTCCAGAACCACACAATTTATTCGTGCCAAAACCGGGAATCCATCCACATCTATCAACTGATTGTTGTTCACACAAACCAGTTCAAGAAGATTATCCAGCCCCAACATCTGAAGAAATTTCGTGTTACCTTTCAGCCAAAAATAAGAAAACCCAGACACCCCAATGTTTTGGGGCTTGTCAGGAACTGGGACATACTAGTCGACTACATTCAAGTGTTGTTGTGTTGTTGTTGCTTATCCTCAGCTCTTCTGACAGTAGTCAGACGAGCTCCAAAACGTTGTTGACAGTTAAACAAATTAATCACAGACACAGGGTGAGATGTTACGTTTTTATTATCGAGTCCCAGACACAAGCGCTCGGGAGCCGCCTGTTCAGTAGTGCACTTTTTAGAGATTTCAAAGCTCTTCGATTCATCCACAAAAAGGCACTTTATATGCCCGCTTACAAACCTGTCCAAAGCGGTCTGTGAGATTCTGTCAAATGTAATGTTCAGAAGAGTGCCAGTACCTTTCTGGAATACCATTGATATTAGGGTGCAACGTGTATGTTCAAGTACCGTTTGTTATTAATCTGCTTCTGGAAAACAGCGTGTGTGATAAGGTAAAAGGTAGTATTGAGTGTTCTAATTAATGTAACTTAGCCTATGATAAAGTATATGTTAAATTAGCATTATTAATTGATTTCAAAGATTTTAATCAATTTTCTTAGTAAAGTGCAACACATGACAAAAGTAACCCCAGGAAATAAAAATAAAACAGGTATTTGAAATTGTGGAGAGAAAGGCCTTTAACAGGGGACTCTTCCTTTTCTATATGTGGGTCGGAAATTTTTTGTTTGATGAGCTGCCAAAATAAGTACACATCATACAATCCAGATTCAATCATTTGGTTAAGGTACCAACTTAATTTTTCAATGCAACAGAAGCTTCTTCGAACAATAAATCCTGTTTGTAATACTTTTACTATATCCTCAGATATAAATGCAGATGCAAACGGTGGAACACCATAAGCCAATTGTAGTACATCCACAGGTAAAACATGAGCAGATTTTGCCTCAATTTTTCTTGGTAAGCCCTTACCTGTATAATCAAGTATCCAATCATTTTTTATTATCTTATCAGCAGCGCCCACTAGAAAAGGATTGCTCTCAATGATTAGTGGCACTACTTCCTTCTGACCTACATGTAGTTTGAAGCCATGTTTGTCAACTGCATTCGCTAGTTGCTCTACAGTCTCTATAGGTTTGCTCAGAGAAGGTAACGTCATGAACGAAAGTAAACTTCCTGAATAACTGTAACAGAGAAGCATGGAACCAATCATCCAGGTAATTAAAATTGCTTTTGTAGAGGCTGATTTTAAATAAAGAGAAGTTGAATCTTGATTGAAAAGGATTTTTAGTGTCTGCATAGCTACATCACAAAAGGATATACGGTTGTTGGCGTGCACTGGCACACCCAATTGCCTAACCTGTTGAATTCCCCTGTTGTAGCGGTCAGGTCTGAACAACTTTCCTAGTTGTGATATCTGGTGTCTTGGTTTTCTGTTGGTTATTTGCTTGCGACGACGATCCAGTAAAGTTTCACCAGCCCTTTCTTTTGTATACAATTTTGTCTTAAGTAAAAGTATAAAAAGCACGACTGTGACAAGAAGATAAACCGCGACACTTGCCATCCACACTTCAGCCTGAAATGGCATTTCGAACCTAGATTCCGCCGATTCAACAGTAGGCTTACTAGTTGCGTACGTAAATCTATAACTAGAAAAAGGTATTACACTGAAATGATTAAAAATATCGTCGCCATAAGCGAATTTCTGAAAAATGAAGTCTACTTCACCTCGGTCCAGCATGCCTAGCATGCCAGTCCATTGTGCAGTTTCACTATCTCTCCAGCCGTATATTCCATCTTGACGTTCGAACAGTTCATAGCCAAATCCAATTGCCTGAGCAATGTCCTTTAAGATACGTCCTTCATATCCACCAGTTATCTCGGTCTTATTATTTTCGTTCTTTTGTACTATTATAAGATACGTGTTCGGGATGAAAGCAATTTTAAGAAATTTCGGAAACATTGTGTTCGAATTGAACTGGAGCAATTATTACAGAACTCTATATGGAAATCGGAAATTACATCATTAGAAAAAAAGTTTTTTGCTTTGCTTAGCTCTTTTACTCTTCAGAAAAAAAGCACGAATCGTGTTCTTTGGTAAGTAGTCCTTGAAGAGAAATTAGTTGAATTGACCACTCTTCATAAGTTTTATTACAGCTTTTTCTCGATTATCTCAGTACCAAAATCAATTCAGATTCCCGAAAGTGCCGAATTAAAAGAGTGGTTGTTTGTCTTTATAATACTTCGCGCTATATCGCACCTGTTCTACGTTCTCCACGTTTCTATCTCATTCGATATAACTGGTACATAACGCGTCGGGATCTTTCTTGGAGGATTGATTTCTTTTAGACGTTTTTCGAGGCTTCTTCCCGACAATTTTTTGAATCACAAGTCCGTTCCTCGTAAGTACCCTCAAACAATTTCTCGTAGTTCCATCAATTGTTCTAGTTCATGCAACAAATTTCAACCATTGCTGTATCATAGGAGACGACGGATTAGCGGCAGCCGGATAAGAGAAAAGTGTGGATCGTGATACTTTTATATTTCGAATGGGTTCGAATTTGTCCCACAGAAATATATGTCATCAACATCGCGTTTGAACTTATTGCTGTCTTTATTATATAATCTAAATTCTGAATTATTATGGTAATATTCCAATTATTGCTGATATATGCCTTGAAAATCGAGAAAAACTTTTTTTTATATTCAATTTAAAATGTTAATGGACTTATAATGTCCAAAAGGAATTTCCAACTAGTAAGCAATGTTCATGTGAGGTAAACAAAATAATTTTAACAATGACAATATATTATTTAATTATTTTTTTTCGCTTTCATTTTTATTCCAATATTGATTTTCACTTATATTAGATATAAACTAACTCTTCTAACTCGACATTATTTTCATCCTTGATTATACCAACAATTAGGATAGTACTTTAAAGTGGACAAACTACTGTTATTAGGTAATTGATCAAATTCATATGCTTACAAAAAATTCTTTTAAAACACATTGTAACCACTTAGTTAATTCAGTATGCTTTGAAATTAAAAACATTTCCAATTACTTTGACCTAGTTCATTACAGTTCTTCTACAAAAATCAAAGGATAATTCTTACTAACTTCATTTTTTCATTACGTATAAAGCTCTAAACACAAAAATCTCTTTACGGTTCAGGGTTATGCTTTGAAATTTATACTAATATTATTCCTAATGATGCAAATCATGAAATACCTATTTTATTTAATGTACTTAAGCACGAAATTTCTCCACAGAAGATAAATACACTGAAATCAAATGGGCTGTAATCGTTCATATAATTTAAAAAAATGAATGCAAACTAATAGGCAACATAAATCGTTATTCAAATATACCGTAATAAACTTTGGTTTTATCAGAAAAAATATATATATAGTTTATTTACAATACTGTGTAATACAGAAGGAATGTGCAACTTGTAAATATTAATTACAATACAATTATAAAATATCTACCATTTTAGGTATTTCTCTAGACAACTTGAACGCCAATAAACCTATAAAAAGTATTTTGTATCTTCAATATATATTATTGACAATATCACTACCAAACACAAAATCATATTCCAAGGCAGAAAAGAAGCTGCTAAACCAAAGCAGTACTCTTGATCTTGCTATTTTACCTGTTATTTCCATCAAACTTATAAAAGCACACAAAGATTTGCTTGATGTTTTTTCAGTCATTTATTCAAAGAGTTCTTTTAATCATTAAAGGTTTTATTTTTTTGTTCGTTTGTGAAATTTTAGTAAGTTCAGTATGAAAAGGTATAGTAAGTATAGTAGGTTTAGTAAGTTCAGTATCTAATATATATAGATTGTTTTTAATTTACATTTACAAAATAAACTTTCAAGTGTTCTTCTGTGCATAGATATTTTTATTAATGATAAATTTCATAACTTTTGCTTGGATTTAAGTAACAAATTTATTTTATAAATCAACGGGGTTTTTGATCATCAAATTAGGGACTGTGATCCTAAAACACATTGTGTATTTGTAGATAAACAACACTTTACAAAAAAGAGTTCGAATTAAGATAAAGTGGTGTGTTTGATTATCGGAACTTTATTTTTACTATATCCCGTAGTCTCACATTGAGGTACAAGTTGTTCCCGTCGAATTTTCCACATTTGCAGAACAAGTAGTTCCCAATAAATTTTCCACATTTCAGACCAAGTTGATAACATTTAATTTTCCAAATTACAGAACAAGAAGTTGTCATTAAATGTTCCACATTTGCAGAACAAGTAGTTCCCAATAAATTTTCCACATTTCAGAACAAGTTGTTAACATTTATTTTTCCATATTGAAGAACACAAGTTGTTCCTTTCATTTCCCATAATCCAGAACAAATTGTCCCCATTTATTTCTTTGATAAGTGATTAAAAATAGTATTTTTTTTCTTTCAATATGGTTAATGTTTTGTTTTGGTATTGTTGTCTTGGCGATAGGTATGCATGTATGATAATAAAAAACTTGCAAAAAACCAAAAACAATAATAGAGGCCAATCATTTTTACTCATTTGGCACGCAATGTTTTGGTAATGCACGCCGAACTTACTGTGGCGTATGATCGTATACACTGTAAAAAAACCTGTGAAACAGAAAATTTTTTACTTTCCTATAATTTCCATTTTCATAAATGACTGCAGTTTTCTGTAAAGTTCTATCTCAGTTAGTCGAAAGAAAAAAAAATTCTGTAAACAGATAAAATATGAAACCACTGATACAGATTGCACTAGTTGAGAACAGATTTTCTTGCTTGATTATTAAAAGAAAATTTTACGTATCTATACACAAAGTACATTGCTTAATACAATTAGGGGGACGCATGGTTTAAACCCTTTCAATCCCAATGATTCCATTTGGAATCATCAGCTTGCGATATTTTCCTCACTAAATTAAGGTCGCACTTATTTATCGTTAGATGGAAGAATCATGTATTTTGAAGAATTAAATAATGTTTGTTTCTCTGTATATTAAAAAAAAGTAAGCTCTTTTAAAGTGTGAGGAGCCATAACATCATGAAATATTGATGTTAGAAATCCAAATTTTTTTAGTAAGGTGTGTCTCCCTAATGCCTTGACCTAATTTTTTTTGTTTTTCAAATTTCCAATTATTTTTTTTAATTAAAAATAAAAATTAATTTTTCTCTATGTTAAAGTATAGGATTTGAAAGTGTTAGTAGCCATAACATGATGAAATATTGATGTCAGAAACCCAAATTTTTTTGGACAGGTGTGTCTCCCTTATGCCTCGATGCCCACTTATTTGTTTTTCAAATTTCCAATAAGTTTTTTAATTAAAAATTACAATAAGTCAGCCACAAAAAAATCTTATTCCTTTTCTGCATAACGGCCACAGAAATTAACCAGAAATGTGTGATTTTGCTACGTTCTTTTTAAAGAACAGTTGCTCTCTTTTCTGTTCTTTTAAAAAGAACAGTTCTTTAACTTGTTCTTTTTACATTGGTTTTGTGTTTATATATAGAAAAGGTTTACAGATTTTTTTTAAAAGATGATTTGGCCTTAAAATATATTATAGCAAGATAGAAGGTTTATAGATTAAAATTATGAAAAAAAGATAGTAAAAAATTTTGACAAAACTATTTTAAATAAACATTTAACATAACAATTACTCTGACAAATTTTATTAGGTTAATTCTGCTAGACTGGAATAAAATGTTTACATTTTTTTTATAAAAAGAACAAAAAGTTTTTTTTTTATTTTCGGAACATGTTACAACTATCACGTAATTTTATCTTTTTTTTTCTTCAGCTGGCAGATGGCTTTCTTTTTTTTTTATTTAATATCTTGGTTTCGCAGCAAAACCGCGGTGAAAGAATTTTTATTTTATTTTTTTATTTATCCTAAAAAATGTATTCTTATGCGAATAAAATAAAATTCGTACACTCGAATTTTTGTTTTTTTAGAAAGTTTTTGAAAATGTTTTAATTATGGAAGTGGAAGTATCAATATATGAACATGTTAATTATTTTGCAAATTTAGAAAGAAACGCTTGTTAAACATTGTTTTATGATTTGTTGTATAGCCAACATATTAAGCGAAATGTTTTTTTAGCTTCCACACTACGTTTATAACGTAAAAAGTGGAAGGTATTATAATCGTTCAATTCGTCTGTCTGTCACCCACTTTCACAGAACGAACCGCAAGTCGCACAAACGAGTGGGATACATCGTTTTAAAGCAAAAATCAGGCTAGGTTACATCCCAAATTTCATTAAAATATTTATTTATGTGATATGATTCAGTTTGGATTGTTGTAATATCACAATAGAGTGAGATGAGAGTAATAATGAGTGAGAGTGATAATGAGTAAACATTAATTTGCGAAAGAAGATTAATGAAAATAGTTAATATTGGCGTTTAAAAGTTTGAATTAGAAATAAATTATAAGCTGAAGGCCCTGTTTGGCGAATTTCTTTCTGAGGTGTATAAATAGTGCGTTTTTTGTTGAGCACAAATATTGTGTGGAAGCGGTTTAAGTGACAGATTCTGTAACAACCGAGTGACAGATTCTGTAACAACAGTGGAAACTTTTTTTTGCACAGCTGTACAAACCTTCGGTTTATATTGCATTCCAACTAACTTGTCAAACCCTAGCATAGTTGTCGGCAAATAATTTGCCAAGCGTTTGTTTGGACTTAATATTGAAGAGATCAATAGTTTCACTTAGCAAACCTGTTTTCGCATTGGTTTTTGACTTGGCAACAATTCTATCTTATTCTTATCTCCATGACGGGGCCACTTTTATTTGCGCCAACCTGTATAAGAGGATTTTTTTTGTAGTGTAGTGGCAATGATATTCAATTGGACATTCCACATTCCACAAGTGAAAACCTTACTTATATTTTTACCAGCGGTTTTCAATCAAGTAATGGCAAATATAAGAGAATTTGAAGCGTTATTTGCCAGTGTTAATTACAGATAAAGAAGTCAGTGTTAATTACAGATAAGTAAGTGTTAATTTTATATAAGGAAGTCAGTGTTAATTGCAGATAAGCACTGATTGAAAAAGTCGTCAGTCCGTTCCTATCCTGTTGTCTATAATGGCGACCGGAACGCTAACTGTACATAGACAAGCACGCTCAGTTTAATCCCTTGCGGCATATGATCAAAATACGCATTCTCGTTCAAGCGCAGTTGCTCTTATCATGGTTGCATTTACCATAACCAGGTTTTCAAAGAGCGAACATTCCTTAAATGTGGTTTTTGGATTTAGCGGCTCATTCATTTTTAAGGGATGTTTGGCATTTAGGTTGTAGGCGTTAACACACTGTACATTTTAGAAAATATAATACAAAACACATCAAAGTGTTGTAAATGCCTTAATACTCAGGGAAAGGCTAGCGCTGCGATAGGTTACATCGCCCAAAATCACACAACTTTTTGAAACAACCTTGAATTCATGCATATCTATCAACTAATTGTTGTTTACGCAAACCAGTTCAAGAAGGTCATCCAGCTTTAACATCTGAAGAAATTTTCTGTTACCCTTGAGTCAAAAGGAAGAAAAGTCAATTTCCTTAATTAGCAATTTTTAAAGTAACGCTTTTTTAATTTAATAAATTTTGGTTTCGAGGCTTACTCATTTCTAGTAAAAGTGCAACACATGACAAAAGTAATCCCAGGTAATACAAATAAAACAGGTATTTGAAATTGTGGAGAGAAAGGGCTTTAACAGGGGACTCTTCCTTTTCTATATGTGGATCGGCAATTTTTTGTTTGATGAGTTGCCAAAATAAGTACTTATCATACAGTCCGGATTCAATCATTTGGTTAAGGTACCAACTTAATTTTTCGATGCAACAGAAGCTCCTTCGAACAAAAAATCCTGTTTGTAATACCTTTATCACATCCTCAGATATAAATGCAGACGAAAACGGTGGAACACCATAAACCAATTGTAGTACATCCACATTTGTAACGTGAACAGATTTTGCCTCAATATTTCTTGGTAAGCCCTTTCCTGTATAATCAAGTATCCAATCGTTTTTTATTATTTTAACAGCTGTGTCCACAAGTAAAGGATTGCTTTCAATGACTAGTGACACTATTTCCTTCGAACCGACATGTAGTTTGTAGCCATGTTTGTCAACTGCATTAGCTAGTTGCTCTACAGTCTCTATAGGTTTGTTCAGAGAAGGTAACGTCATGAACGAAAGTAAACTTCCTGAATAACTGTAACAGAGAAGCATCGAACCAATCATCCAGGTAATTAAAACTGCTTTTGTAGAGGCTGATTTTAAATATCGAGAAGATGAATCTTGATTTAACATGATTTTTAGTGTCTGCATAGCTACATCGGAAAAGGATATACGGTTGTTGGCGTTCTTAGAAGCGTCCGATCGCCTGACCTGTTTAATTCCTCTGTTGTCGTGGTCAGATCTGACCAACTTTTCGAGTCGTGATCTGTGGTGTCTTAGTTTTGTGTTGGTTCTTTGCTTGTGACGACGATTCAGTAATGTTTCGCATGCAATTTCTTTTGTATACAATTTTGTCTTAAATAAAAGTATCCAAAGCACGACTGTGAGAAGGAGATAAACCGCGACACTTGCTATCCACACTTCAGCCTGAAATGGCATTTCGAACCTCGATTCCGCCGATTCAAAAGTAGGCTTACTAGTTGCATACGTAAATCTATAACTGGAAAAGGGTATTACACTGAAATGATTAAAAATGTCGTCGCCATAAGCGAATTTCTGGAAAATGAAGTCTACTTCACCTCGGTCCAGCATGCCTAGCATGCCAGTCCATTGTCCGGTTTCACTATCTCTCCAGCCATATTTTCCATCTTGAGGCTCGAGGAGTTCATAGTCAAATCCAATTGCTTGAGAAATATCCTTTAAAAGAAGTCCCTCATATCCACCAGTTATTTCCGTCTTATTGTTTTCGTTCTTTTGTACTATTATAAGATACGGGTTCGGGAAGAATGCAATTTTAAGAAATTTCAGAAACATTGTGTTCGAATTGAACCGGAGCAATTATTATAGAACTCTATATGGAAATCGAAAATTACTTCACTAGAAAAAAAGTTTTTTTTTTGTGTAGCTTAGTTCTTTTACACCTCAGGAAAAAAAGCATGAATCGTGTTCTATTGTAAGTGGCCCTTGAACAGAAATTCGTTGAAAATCGACCACTTATTTAAGTTTTATTGCAGTCTGCTCTCGCTTATCTCAGTACCAAAATCCCGAAAGTGCCGAATTATTTAAAAGTCAAAATACGTCGGCTAAATAACGTCTAAATACGTTGGATAATAATACTACTTTAAAATACGTCACACTGTATCGTACCTGTGCTATGTCCTCTGCGTTTCGATCTTCTTTTCGGAAATTGGTAGAGAACGTTTGCTATGCTGATCGGGATCTTTCTTGGAGATTTAGTTTCTTTAGACCCTTTTTTAAATCACAAGCCGGTTCTTAGTAAGAAGCCTCAAACCATTATTCGAAGTTACATCAGATGATCTAGTTCATGAAATTAATATCAACGTTTGGTGTAGAGTTGGGGAGGATGGATTAGCAGCGGCCGGAAAAGCGAACGTGTGGATCTCACATCTTTTCTATTTCAAAAGTAACGTTTTGTTCGGTTCATCACATAAATATGTTTCATCAACATTGCGTTTGAACTAAATAGTGTCTGTATTATCTAAACTATATTCTGCATTAATAATTTCATGTTATAATATTTGCTGACGTGTGCCTTGAAAACCGATAAATATTGTTTTTACATGCAGTTGTTGCAATTTAAAATGTTAATGGCCTTATGAAGTTTAAAATTAATTTCCAACTGGATACCATGTTTGTTTGAGATAAACAAAATAGTTTTAACATTGAAATAAGAATATTAATTTTTTTGTTTTCTCTTTTATTCCAATATTGATTTTCACTTATAGTAATGACATAACCTTACTCTTTTAAACCAACATATTATCATCCTTGATTATATTAACATTTAGGTTAGTACATTAAAGTAGATAAACTGCTATATAGTTAGGTAATTTATCAAATTCATATGCATATAAAACAATACTGGTAATATTACCCTTTGTTACCTTAGTAACAAAAACATTTCCGGTTACTTTAACCTAATTCATTACAGTTCTTCTGCAAAAATCAAAGGATATTTCTAACTAACTTCATTTTTAAATTACACAATTACGCAATAAATACACAAATCTTCTGTTTATCGCTTAGTTACAAGATTGAATTGCTTTGAAACCTATACTAATATTATTCCTAATGAAGCAAATGATGAAATACCTCTGATATTTAAAGCACTTAAGCACGAAATTTCTCCACAGGAGATAAATACACTGAAATCAAACGAGCTGTAATCGTTTATGTAATTAAAAACTGAATGCAAACTAATAGGTAGCATAAATCGTTATTCAAATATACCGCAATAGTCTCTGGTATTATGATGAAAACAAAATATATATATAGTTTACCCATACTGTGTGGTACGGAAAGAACGTGCTTCCTTGTAACTATTAACTACAATACAATATATATTCTGCATATATAATATATTCCGCATTTTAAATATTTGTCTAGACAAATTGAACTCCGATAAATTCATAAAAAGTATTGTGCATATTTAATATGCACTGTTCAAAACAATTAGGGGAGCACTTTGCATACTTTTGTTAACCCTCTCAGTCCCAATTTTTTTTTATTCTAAAAATCTAATATTGTGAAATAGATTTAGATTTATTATGTATCTAGAATGAAATGGTAAAAAACAGGGGGGGGGGGGAGGGAATCTTGATTTTTTAAACTAAAATTTAAGGGGAAAAATTGGAATCATAAGTTTTGAATAATTTATACACTCAAAAAGTTTAGTAATCTGTACTAAATTTTGGTAAAATCAACCAAATTTAAAGGTGAAATAGGTGATAAATAAAAGATTTGGTAAATTCTACCAATATTTAGTAGCGGACACAGATCACGATTTGGTAAACGTAACAAAAGTATTTTGTAAATTTTACCAAATACGAAACTGCTGTGTTTACTAACAATTTGGTAATTTATACTCATCTAATTTGGTAGTGTAACGTAAAAGTATTGGTAATTTTATTTCCAAAAATTTTGTTTATGAAATAAGACCTGTTGTCTTTACTAAAGATTTGGTAATTTACAATCATCGTTAGGTAGGTGTAATAAAGTATTTGTGCACTTTATCATAAAATTTGAAATATTATATTGTATTTATTTAGTAAATATTACCAAATAATTAGGCAAACTCATTAGAAAATAAATTTAAAACAAGTGCGATTTAGTTAACTGTTTTTGCATATTGAATTGTACCAAATTACAGTTGTTTGTTTATCAATTTTGCTTTACGTAATGAATAACTAAAAAACCAAAAATGTTTTTAACGTTTGCACAAATTTTGGACTATTCATATTCAAAAAAATCGTTGTATAACTGCATTTGCCTCTTGTAAGTAGTTAATGGAGTTAGAAAGTTTGTACTTATATCTATAAATAAAAACAATAACACACTTTATTTACAAAACAATTTATTGAATCAAGGCAAGTATTTGACAAAAATAAGCGTCATTACATGGTCTAACTACTAACACTTTATTTATAAACAATATTGAAATCAAGGCAAGTATCTGACAAAAAATAAGTCTTCAATGGTCTAAACTCAGGGTCCACTCTAATTTCAAAAAAAAATCAACTCGCCATTTCTATAAAAAAAAGTCCTGACTGACTAAATGAGTCATGTATCAACGTATAGCAAAAATTATTGGAGGTAATGATTTCAAAATTTTAGAAGCTTGTTCTTTTTGTACTAAAGGCATCATTTACGAAGCGATTTTGAAATTCGAACCCAAACAGGTATAGGAAGGCGTAACGTAAGCCGACTTCCCAACAAAAATATCATTGTGCGTTTTGTAAGAGATTAGTGGTTTACTAATTTAAATCTACATGACTAATACTTAAAGCATTAATAAGAAGAAATGAAATACATAATATTTTTGAGAAATTTAGGTAAAACTTCTATTTTAATAGATAATTATGGAATAGAGGATTCAAATAATAACATAGCACCAGTGCAATCCTATTTTGTGGTCGCTGCTGTAAGGCAAAATTTGACAATTTTTAATAAGTAAACCAAAAAAAATAGCTTCCGGAAATCCCATTATGTTCAAGATGCTGCCAGGAAACCATGCTTGAAAAATCTTACAATGAGTTAAGGGTTAATAATAATCTGACGGCGCTTCTGTCGCCAAGGATTTCCTTTCTGGGATACACCTTATTTTGTGCAAATCCTTTTAATTCATTATAAAGTTTGCAAAAGTAAGCATTAGTTCTTTTTTGTTTAAATCCTAATCTTTGAATTCTGGCTGTGATTGTATGCCAATGTCTGGTGGGAGGTCCTTGTTAAGCTCATGCTTTTTGTTCCCCTCATCCCCACTATAGCCGTTACAGTTGCCAAAGCCTAGTAAAGTTGTTTGATTTTATTCTAGGATTAGTAGATAAAACTCAATTATTTAATCTATCAATATTTCAATTTTATTCCTATTAATATTTATCATTGACAATATTTAATAATTATTTATGTTTAGCAGATGTAATACTGTTGTTTTCAAAATTGCCCACAGCGTGTTTTGATTAAAATAAAACTAAACAAAGTCGCCGAACCCTTAACAAAACTAAACAATACGTCTTATAGTACTAACAACTCAATAATTCTAGCGCTTTCTTGATGTAGAATTCCAAGTTGTTCGATTTATCAAAATCCCTTCAATTACCTAATTTTAATAACTTAGAAATGTTTAAGCACCCTCGAAAACCCCTAAATTTAAGTTTTTGTTTCATTTGGATGAATATTTGACGATTATTTAATCGAATCACTGTGTCCTTTGGGGGACCATCTCTGAAACTAACAAGGTAGTCTAAAGGTTCGTCGAGGGAAAGCGAAACATTGAAATATAAGTAGGTAGAAATATGTTGAAGAGAGCCCTGCAAGGATCAAAGTAATGGTGATGAAGTCTAATCCCCACCCCCTTTTTGCAAGTTTATTTCAACTGTATAGTTTAACATTTTAAGTTTATTTATTAAAGTTTAAATTAAATTTTGTGTAATTCAAGGATTTCTATACTGGGCGCCATTGGAAGTAACGAGACAACAATATTTTTTTTTAGAGAGCCACGATATGTTTTAAGTTAGGTATATGTTTTGTTGGTAAACTTGTTTATAAGATATAATTTTTTAATTTTTTTAAATTTATTATGATTATAATCATTCGTTGGCATGCTGAAAGTTGTAGTTAAGTTTTAGTTTACATATTTGAGAGAGACGGACGTTTGTATTTAGTTTTTTTAAAGGAATATTTTTGATCCATAATTTATTTTAAAAATTCAAACCTAATTTAATTCTAATAAAATCAAAAATATTAATTTGATTTTTGAATTAAAAATGACATAGAAATAACTATAAATTATCTTTAAAAAAGTAAATAAATTAATATTGGTACGTATTTTTCAATTATTTTACTAGTTATTAATAGATTTTATTTTATGAATTAGATTTAAAGATATTTATATCTAACCGCATAGTATTTTATAATATTTTCATGACGATGGAATATTTTTAAACACTTTCAGCGCGTTCAAAATAGACGAGCAGACGATAATAGTTTGAAATGCGAAAAATCGTTTGTTACTGTAAAATAAAAATTTTCATTTTGTAATTTTAAAAAAATAAAGCATGGAAATGCAACACAAGCCTATAGTTATGTTTTAAAAAATATTCTGAGAATTTACCATAGTTGATTATTATTTTTTTAAAAAGCATTGCACCCGTATAATTATATTCAAGAGTGTGCCTCTTAAAGTTGGGTGAATTACAAAGATTCTTACCATAATCCTCCATTAAAAAATGTTCGGTTATGAAGTTTAAAAATATAAAAGTGATTAAAAAAAATAGCGCGTGCGCATACACGCGCTATTTAGAAAATATTAAATTTATTGTGAGTTCATTTTTAAGCAATCCTATGTGACGTTAAATAACTAATAAACTTTCTTACTAAAAAACAAAAAAAATTATAAACATTTGTTTAAATATACGAAATAAATTGACTTTAACACAAGACACTGAAAAAATAATACTTTTAAAAATGGCTCTCAGTTCTGTGGAACATGCCGAGTCTGCAAAGGCTTGACCGCCAATATTGCAGCCCCCATTGTAAAAAAATTAATTGGAGATGCATGCATTGAAATTTAATAAAAACATTTTAAAAGATGAATAGAATCTTTTTTTTTTCGGATACAGGCTCAAATACATTAGTTCATGTGTGTATATGATTTGCCTGAAGCAAAAATCTAATGTAAATACAAAACGAAAAATTTTAATATTTAATTTCGTAAAACTTAGATTCAATTTACTAAAAGTTGTCCAGTAGATTTTTCTTAAAAATACCGCGCATCGCTTCCATGTTTAAATAAAAGATGAATAAAGCAGAGCTAGATGAACAAATATTTTTATTGATCATCGATTTTAAAACAATATTTACGAGTAAAGAGTAAAAAGAATAAATAAAAGCGATAATAATAATAATAATAATAATAATATAATAATAATAATATAATAATAATAATAATATAATATAATAATAATATAATATAATATAATTAATATAATATAATATAATAATAATAATAATAATATAATAATATATATAAAATAATAATTAATAATAATTAATAATAATAATAATTAATAATAATAATATTAATCTTAATAATATAATAAATAATTAATTAATTTAAATAAATAATAATAATAATTATATTAATAATAATAATAATAATAATAATAATAATAATAATAATAAATAATAATAATAATAATAATAATAATAATAATAATAATAATAATAATAATAATAATAATAATAATAATAATAAATAATAATAATAATAATAATAATAATAATAATAATAATAATAATAATAATAATAATATAGAAGGCCTACTACTATTAAAAAGTAATCAATTTAAACGTAGCTATTCTAGAGATGACTATGAAAGTGATAGACACATTAAGCTTATAATTCGATAGTTTATATTTTGCTTAAAATATAATAAATACTTTGGTTAACGTTACTTATTCCAAATACAGATTTAACTTACGTTCACTCAGAGCTTTTCCGGCACTTCGGCAGTTGTATATATATCAATATTTAATGGCCCTCGTGTAGCTCTAGTGGGACGTGTTATTTAAGCCAAAACCAAATGAACTATCATTAATCAACCTTAAAGGCGCTTGTTGTGTGATACATCAGAATTTTCAAGGTCGTTGGTTTAATGTTTTCTTCCTTTTGCAAGGCCGTATTTGTTTATCAAGTTCACATATTATAATCTTATATACAGTCCCCTAAAGGGTAATTAAAAAGTATTTTGTGATTTACTTAGCAAATTATGGATTAAAAAAAAATTAAAATTGGGATTTCGCTTAATTTTCATGTCTTAAATTCATTTCTGTAAAAATATTAAGGGGTTATTCTATTCATATTTTTTTTAAATATTAATATAATAATTATTTAAAAATATAAAATTTCTTTTAAATACCCCAATAGCGTATGCATTTTGTTTGGGTTATTATAATTATTATTTAGTAAAAAATTCGTTTCATTATCTTAATTATTTATAGAGTGGGATAGTTTTTTATGTGCAACTCATTTAACATTACGGCCCCTAAACTTTGCACGTCTCTAACTCCACTAATAATGCTCAAAAACTAACAAAACTTGGTATTTCGTGTTAAAATATGTCATAAATTTGAAATATGGACTCAAAAAGGGGTGTTTCTATTCAAAATTTTGAAGTTGGTAACATTTTTAATATGAAGACGGCCCCTTATGCAAATTTTGTGTCATGAATTTAACTCAGAATGTTATTTGTTCACAAAGTCAAAAAGGTCCGATTCCATAGTATGACATAGTATGGCATTGTGATTAGTTAGTGAAAGTTATTTTGTTAAACGGAAATTATTGTTAATTTGTAATTGTTAATTATATAATTCTGTTAGCCATGTATGTCGTTCCCGAGTTCGGTCACTGGGGGGATACTCAGTATCACGTCCGTGTCACCAATCTTTAGTTACTAGTGTTCATGGGAACCCGTGAGCCATACTGACAGACAAGAACTCAGAGACTAGTTCACTTGGCAAGCCAATATTTATTCAGCAACGACAATCACATACCGATATCTAAGTTAAGCGCCCGCGCTCGGCACAACTGGAGTTTATATATTGTTGGTCCTCTGGCGATCGAATCTAGCCACACTCAGTGCTGCCAGACCCAATCGCCACAAGGTAAATTGCTTGACAGAACGGCGCAGACAAATTAAACTCATTTTCCCATATCCTACGCACTGTCTTCGCATTTTCATACTTTCAGTTGATCTTAAGGATCCACCGTCGGTGCTCCTCGCTCAGATTCCCAGAAATGGTTTGCACTTATGAAAAAACCACAAATTTTCCGTCAGCACAAATCCTCTTATCGGATAACTGGCAGATAGTGAGATTCGAAGTTTCATACTCTGGAGACATTATTTGCTTATTCCTCGAGCATCAAATAAATATTCCGAAGCTATCTCGAAACTAAACCAAACGAAGTCCACGAATCGCCACTCTTTGGATCCGATACACTGTAGTATGATTTAATTTTAACCAACCAACAAAATTAAGCACGACTATGTCAAATACCTGTTCTAAATAACCCAAAGTTCTTGCCAATCCTACGGCATTAATTGTTAGCCTACTTTTGGGCCACCCTGTATATCCCGTTGTCCCACATTGCGGGACAAGTTGTTCCATACAACTTCTCAGGGAAAGGCCAGCGCTGCGATAGATTACATCGTTTGCAACCACACATTTTGTGCCAAAACCGGGAAACTATCCACATCTACCAACTGATTGTTGTTCCCAAAAACCAGTTCAAGAAGATTAGCCAGCTCCAACATCTGAAGAAATTTCGTGTTACCTTTCAGTCGAAAGGAAGGAAACGAAGATTCCCCAATGTTTTGTGGTTTGTTCCCCAATGTTTGTGCAAAAACGAGTTTGCCATGTGAAGCCATTGATCGCTGTTGTATTAAGTCCAAGCAGACGCTTTGCGAATCATTTGGCAGCCTAGTAACAACCATACCAACCCATGAAAGAACTGGTTTGTCAAGTGAAGCTTTTAAATGCTTGAATAATTTATAAAATCGCCTTGAAAGCTTTCAGGCGGCTTCAATAGTATTTCTCGCCAAGCATTTCACTTCATTCGTAGCTCCATGCCACGGCCACTTTTATTTGCGCCACCCTGTACATCCAAGTACCGTTTGGTTTCGAGATTTAATCATTTCCAGTAAAAGTGCAACACATGACAAAAGTAACCCCAGGAAATAAAAATAAAACAGGTATTTAAAATTGTGGAGAGAAAATGCCTTGACAGGGGACTCTTCTTTTTCTATATGTGGATAGGAAATTTTTTGTTTGATGAGCTGCCAAAAGAAGTACATATCATACAGTCCGGATTCAATCATTTGGTTTAGGTACCAACTTAATTTTTCGATGCAACAGAAGCTCCTTCGAACAATAAATCCTGTTTGTAAAACCTTTATCATATCCTCAGATATAAATGCAGATGCAAACGGTGGAACACCATAAGCCAATTGTAGCACTTCCACAGGTGAAACATGAGCAGATTTTGCCTCAATTTTTCTTGGTAAGCCTTTTTCTTTATAATCAAGAATCCAATCATTTTTAATTATTTTAACAGCAGCGTTCACAAGTAAAGGATTGCTTTCAATGGCTAGTGGCACTATTTCTTTCTCACCGACATGTAGTTTGTAGCCATGGTTGTCAACTGCATTCGCCAGTTGCTCTACAGTCTCTATAGGTTTGCTCAGAGAAGGTAACGTCATAAACGAAAGTAAACTTCCTGAATAACTGTAACAGAGAAGCATCGAACCAATCATCCAGGTAATTAAAACTGCTTTTGTAGAGGCTGAATTTAAATATCGAGAAGTTGAATTTTGATTGAAGAGGATTTTTATTGTCTCCATAACTACATTGGAAAAGGATATACAGTTGTTGGCGTACTTTGGCACGTCCAGTTGCTGGACCTGTTGAATTCCCCTGTTGTAGTGGTCAGGTCTCAACAACTTTCCGAGTTGCGATATCTGGTGTCTTGGTTTTCTGTTGGTTCTTCGCTTGCGGTGACGATCCAGTAATTTTTCACCAGCCCTTTCTTTTGAATATAATTTTGTCTTAAGTAAAAGTATCCAAAGCACGACTGTGACAAGGAGATAAACCACGACACTTGCCATCCACACTTCTGCCTGAAATGGCATTTCGAACCTCGATTCCGCCGATTCAAAAGTAGGCTTACCAGTTGCGTACGTAAATCTATAACTGGAAAAGGGTATTACACTGAAATGATTAAAGATATCGTCGCCATAAGCGAATTTCTGGAAAACAAAGTCTACTTCACCTCTGTCCAGCATGCCTAGCATGCCAGTCCATTGTCCAGTTTCACTATCTCTCCAGCCATATTGTCTATCTTGACGTTCGAACAGTTCATAGTCAAATCCAATTGTTTGAGCAATGTCCTTTAAGAGACGTCCTTCATATCCACCAGTTATCTCCGTCTTATTGTTTTCGTTCTTGTGTACTGTTATAAGATACTGGTTCGGGATTAAAGCAATTTTAAGAAATTTTGGAAACATTGTGTTCGAATTGAACCGGAGAAATTATTACAGAACTCTATATGGAAATCGAAAATTACTGCACCAGAAAAAAGTTTTTTTAAGTAGCTTAGTTCTTTTACCCCTCAGGAAAAAAAAGCATGAACCGTGTTCTTTTGTAAGTTGTCCTTGAACAGAATTTCGTTGAAAATCGACCACTTATTTTAGTTTTATTGCAGTCTACTCTTGCTTACCTCAGTACCAAAATCCCTTCGAATTCCCGAAAGTGCCAAATTATTTAAAAGTCAAAATACGGCGGATAAATAACGTCTAAATACGTCGGATAATAATACTACTTTAAAATACGTCACACCTGTACCTGTACGTACACCCGTCGTACCTGTTCTATGTCCTCTGCGTTTCGATCTTCTTTGCAGAAATTGGTAGAGAAGTCAATTTAAAATGTTCATGGTTTAATATTATCTGAAAAGAAGTTCCAACTAGTAAGCAATGTTCCTGTAAGATCAATATAATTTTAACAATAACAATCGATTATTAGAGTTTTTTTTCTTTTTCCTATTTATTCCGATATAGATTTTCACTTAAAGTAATGACGTAACCATACTCTTTTATACCGACAATATTATCTTCTTTGATTATATTAACATTTAGCATAGTACTTTAAAGTGGACGAACTACTATTATAAGGTAATTGTTCAAATTCATATGTATATAAAACAATCATTTTATAATTATTCTTCGTTACCGTAGTAACCACTGAATAAATGAAATTTATCATTAATAAATTTATCATTAATAAAAATAGGTATGCACAGAAGAACATTTGAAAGTTTAATTTGTAAATGGAAATGGAAAACCATCTATATATTAGATACCGAACTTACTAAAATTTACAAACGAACAAAAAACTAAAACATTTTAATGATTAAAATATTTCTTTGAATCAATGGCAGAAAACATCAAGCAAAGCTTTGTGTGCTTTTTAAGTTTGATGGAAACTACAGGTAAAATAAAGGATTCAGGGACAAGTTGTTCCCAAGGAATTGTCTACATTGCACTGCAAGTTGTTCCCTTCGAAATATCCACATTCGGGGACAAGTGTTTATATCGAATTTTCCACATTGCGGGACAAGTTGTTCCCATCGAATTTTCCAGATTGCAGAACAAATAGTTCAAATTAAATTTTCCTCATTACAGAAGAAGTTGTTCCCATTAAATTTTTCATATTGCAGAACAAGTTGTTCCCTTTAATTTTCGATATTGTAGAACAAATTGTTCCCATTGTTCCCTGTGCCTCTAAAGCACATTGTGTATTTCTAGATAAACAACACTTTAATAAAAAAAATCTTTCGAATAAAAATAAAGCGACGTATTTGAGTGTTAAAAAACTTTTTTTATTTTTACTATATCCCGTAGTCCCACAATGCGAGACAAGTTTTTCTTGTCGAAATTTGTACATTACGAGCAAGTTGTTCCCGTCGTATTTTCCACATTGCGGGACAAGTGGTTCGCATTGGATTTTTTACATTCAGGGGCAAATTGTTATCATCGAGTTTTCCACATCCGGGAACAAGTTGTTCCCATCGAATTTTTCACATTGCAGAACTAGTAGTTCTAATCAAATTTTCCACATTTGCAGAACAAGTAGTTGCTATTAAATTTACCGTATTTCAGAACAAATTGTTCCCATTAATTTTTATATTGTAGAACAAATTGTTCCCATTTATTTCTTTAATAATTGGTTTAAAATGGTATTTTGTTTTTCTTTTAATATGGTCAATTTTTTTTGGTAGTGATGTCAGTGATAGGTATACGTGTATGATAATAAAAAAACCTTGAAAAAAAATCAATAATAAAATGGGCTAATCATTTGGACTCATTTTGCACGCAATGTTTTGGTATTGCACGCAGCACTTACTGTGACGGATGATCGTATACACTGTAAAAAAAACTTAATTTTTTTTATTAAAAATCATTTTACTTTTCCTAAGAAAATTTCCATTTTGTTAAATGGCTGCAGTTTTCTGTGAAGTTATATCTCAGTTTGTCAAAAGAGTCACTTTCTCTGTAAACAGATTAAATATGAAACCACTTATACATATTGCACCTTTTGAAAACAGATATTTTTTCTGTTGGATTATTAAAAGAAAAGTTTATGTATGCAAAACATTTCCGTGGCAGCGGTGGTCAGTGCGCCTGGATCCTATGTCATTGATAGGGTTCGTGTACGGGGTTATGGCCTGGCGTTTTCTTTTTTTAACGTATCAAGCAATACAGAAAATATCTGTTAGGCAATAATATTTTCTGTATTGCTTGTCTACGTTAAAATTCCGTCAGCTGATTTTGTCCGTAGCAATATATATTTTCTGGAACTTTGTCACATTATAGACATTTCCTGTAATAAAACAGGATTTTTTTGCAATGAATTTTACTGCAATTGAATTGGACATTTCACATGCTATGCGAAAGTGAAAACCGTACTTATAATTTTAACAGTGGTTTTCAATCAAGCAATGGCAAAGATAGGTGAATTTGAAGTGTGATTTTGTCATGAAGTGGTATTTGTGATGAAATTTGTCAATGCGACCCAATTGGCAGGGTTAATTACAGATAAGGAAAAATATTTTTTCTTAAAAAAATAATGTACTGCAAATAATCAGACCAAAAAACAAATGTCTTAGTTTTCTTCCACGAATACACGAACGTCAAAGACGGCTTTGGCAAGAACGGCTCTTCGAATCTAACTCACGCCCTTAAGGGAGAATGAGACCGTGGAGCCGCGGGTCTCCAAACCAAAGTGCCTAAGTGTTGATCCAATGTGTCGAAAAAAATATTTTAAAAGCCAAATTTCTCCGGGTGTATTTAAAAATTTTACAAATGATTTTTTATGTGATAAAAGTAACTGACTTACAGGTTCCAACTATCCCACTTTTTGAAATTGATTCGAATATTTTTTTTTTAAATTTTCAATAAATAATTTAACACAAATTATTCGAAGTAATTTTAAAAAATTGGGATTATAGACTTATAAAGACACGTAAGTTATCTACATTTATCATTAAAAAAACCGTTTCTAAAAATAGTCAATACAACCATAGAAATGTGGCTAAGAAAATATTTTTTTTCTCCATTGGATAAACACTGAGGCACTTTGGTTTGGAGACCCGAGGTCGACCGGGCTCATCCATCCTTAAGGGATTACGGTACCCCCCCCCCCTTCCCTCTCCACTCCTTGACCAAATAATGCTACTAACTAAAAATGTTTTAGAAGTACTAAGGCCTAATAATTTTGCATTAAGTAGTCTACACTCTTAAAAACGAGCGTTTAACTCGTCTACTAATTCCATCCTTCCGTAGAAATGCACTTCTCTTAGGATAATTTCCTCTTTTCGATGGGTAAAAAAATAAAAGAAACAATCTGCGTCTACACTCTTAAACGGCGGTTACTCAGTCTGAGTAATTCAATCCTTTCGTGCAAATGCACTTTCTTAGAGTGATTTCTCTTTGTTTTAGGTGTATAGGATTCAGCTTTTTGTGTAGAATTGTTTTTTCTTGAATTATTTCTTCCGTGTTACAATTAGAAATGTTCATTCTGTTTTTCAATTCCAATTGAAAAACCAAGGAGTTCCAAGGAAAAAAAATATTTGATGCATTCTGTTTTGCAATTCGGTATTTTTCATTCTGTTCTATTATAAATTTTTAATTTATTTAATCTGTCTTTTAATTGAAAATTTTTAATTCTGCTTTACTATGTGAAATTTTTAATGTAGGTCATTTTGTTTTACTTCAGAAAACTTTTGATTATGTTGAATCTGTTTTAAAATGTAATTATTCCTTTATTTCTATTTTGCTGTTAGATATTTTATTTCAATTTTTTTGTTTAATTCTTTTATTATTTTCTTGTTTTATTTCACATGCTCCTCACATATTTGAATTTTAGGGAGCTTACTCCAAAGCTTAGTTTGGTGCAACGTAACACCCAAAACCGTTTTAACGTTACAAAGATAGTTCTTTTTACTGCATTGGCGAATGTTTAATTTTTTTCTAATTTGAAATTCTCAACTATATGATGATTCTGTTACTCAGTTGGTAAGTTTATTTTCACGCAGCCTATTTGACAATAAATAATTTCTAATTATGTTTGTTATATCCATTTTACAATTAAAATTTTCATCACCCCCCCCCCCTTTTTTGTTCCTCTTTGATACACAAGCCTCAATAGGCTTGGTTTAGATGACGCATTTCCTTCCAACTTTCATTCCTATATATCCTTCGGTGAATGTTCTGATTGGTGCTCTGTTCCCAAGTGATATTGATTCTCCCTTCGATGCTCGAGAAATAATTTATTTTCATCGACATTTCTGTTGCCACTCAAGATTTGAAACATGACCAAACCAGCCACAGTTTTGAGAAATTTAGTTATAGTTCTCTTCGGAATATCAACATTATTCAATTGTGGTATTTCCACTCTATGGGCGAAACCAGAAATTGTTGCCTAATACATGTTATTGTCCTGCACCAATGCAAAGAAACAAATATTTGTGGCATAATATAATAACACTAATAACGGTTGGGGCTTGCATGCAAATAGTGGGTGGTGTCTTTCATGTTCTCGGGGTACTGTGTACGGAAAAGAGGCGTATCTCCTATTAAACTAACATTAAGGGCGAATGATCCCGGTGGACCGCGGGTCTCCAAACCAAAGTGCCCCAGTGTTAATCCAATGAAAAAAATATTTTCAAAGCCACATTTCTCCAGCTGTAATGAATATTTTTACAAACTTTTTTTTAAATGATATATGTAGATAACTTACAGGTCTCTATATAACCCACTTTTAGAAATTGCTTCGCGTATTATGGTAAAATTATTCATTGATAATTTTAAAAAAATATTCGAACCATATTCAAAAAGTGGGATTGTCGGGAAAAGTAAGTCAGCTTAATTTATCACATAAAATAACCCTTTTGTTAAAAATATTCAATACAGCTGGAGAAATGTGGCTTAGAAAATATTTTTTTCGCCATAGGATTAACACTTAGGCACTTTGGTTTGGAGACCCGGGGTCCAGTGGGCTCGTTCCCACTTAAAAAGATACGTCACTGTTTTAGGCACTGTGCATCATGGGTGGGCTCTGTTTTTCCAAAGAAGATTATTTTGCTTCGTCGTCGAATATGCTTCATGATGAAAACTTTACGTTATGGATGTTTTTTTTCTCTATTTTTAGGTATTGTACCTATTTTTATTTATTTTTTAGAAAGTACTATCAGAAATTATGCTTTGAATTATATATGCTTTAATGTGTTCAAAATTGTAAATTAAGTAGATTTGTCTCTCATCTGTCACTCAAAATCATTTCTACCCAAATTAAAACAAACTTCAGAGAATATTCAATCACGTTTTACAATTGAAGAGCTTAATGGAAGAACGTGCAAAGTAACAAAAAGGTGAAAGGAGACAATGAGTTTTAAAGATTTTCGTTTGCCTTAGATACGTTAAAAACAGCACTTACAAATGGAAAATAAAATAGTTTATAAAAAGTTATGGTAAGTTTATAAAAAGGGGGACACTTGTTAGCTTTGATTGACGGAATAACATGTTCATTGACACAAAATCTTATTTTTTCAAAAATGTCACTTAGGATGTTCTTGCACTAAGATCTTCAATTGTAAATTTTTGATGGTTATCCGTTGAAGGAAATGCATCTTGCGATAAAAAGAAACTTTTCGACCATCCTATAGACAGAAACATTGAATCTTATAATCGGAAATAAAAATCTAAAATCCCTGTTAAAAATTTATCGAAAGCATTACGACCTCAAAAAATCAATTATAAAATATTATTCATAACTCTATAATTCCTCACCAAATCCATGAAACATCGCTTTTTCAACTCCCTATGATTAACATGATCCCAATCACCACCCATAAAAAACAACCAATGATACATTAAAAGTAAGGTTAAAAAATAACCTTCCTCATCAATCGAAAATCTTTTGGGTTGATAGGTTAAAAAGTATAAATAAAATATAATTATCCTCGACAAAGAGCGATAAAGTTTTTTCTTGTCATAAAAACTGAAAAAAGGGCTGAAAATTTAATGCTATTGATCAATTAATTTGTTATTTATCAGCTGTTATTTGATGGCACCAACATAATGCAATTATCGTATCTTGTATCCCCAGACGTGGGGACTGCGAAAGGTGATTTGTTGGCGTAAATTTTATCAGGCTAACTCATGCTCCAACATTGATTGGCGGGAAGTAATTACGCCAAGGATTTTTATGTAAGTGAGATAATAAGGCTCATTTTTTTAGGGTAAAAGGACGGAAATATAATGTGCGACAAATAAAAGATTGAAAAAATCTTCGGTGTTGCTTATGCTTGTATAATCACTTAATGATTAGTGATTTTGTGTTTACGTTTTTTATCCGTAAGTTTATCTTTCAGCAATATTTTTTAATGAATCGATGAGGTTTTTAAAAAAGAATTAGTTTGCCCTTTGTACTTTATCTGTACACAGGTTTCGATGGATAACTGATTTTAAATATAGTAAAAAAAATAACCAATACCATTACTACATCGATATTGGTAATCTTCTGCACTTCATATACTTTAATAAATTCTATTGATTTTAAATTACTGAGAAGAAACGCACCCCCCTTCCAAAAGACATTTTAAGAGTTTTAAAAAAAATTCACAGTAAATATTTCGATAAAGTAGTTTTCAACTCTTAAAATGTATAACAAAAAATTTAGAGTAAATATTTTCTCATCTGGTGAATGATTTATTATCAAGTGCCACTACGTTGAAATATTTTCTAGTAGACAGAAATCCTTAATAATGAAATGTCATGCAAGGTTCGAAATTAACGATTGCTAGTCGCAAAGTGTTGTTTGCTAGTCAAAAATAGGAAGACCCAAGGCCAAGAGTAGGCTGTCCTGGAGGCCTTCTGTTCAACAATAAAACTGGAAAATATATTAAATTATCTGTTTAAATATGGTTAAAAAGTATCAATAAAAATTAATTCTCTAAATAAGAAGGAAATTACTCATTATAGTTAATATGTAAATAAATATGGCTGAAAAAAGCAATTAAGTTCTAAAATAAGAATCAGGAAAGTCACTCATAGTAGTTTTAGTCTAAAAAGAAGTGGAAAAAAACTCGTCAAAAAGGAGTGAAAAGGCACTCGGCTGGCATCTGAAAGTAATCCAAAAAGGAGCGAAAATGACCGCTCAGAAAGGAGTGAAAATGGCTTCTCAGAAAGGAGTGAAAAAACAACTCCGCAAAACGAGTGAAATTCACTCCTATAGGAGAAGTGCATTTTCGGCACTGGAAAGGAGTGGAAATTAACTCAGACTGAGTTAAAATCGCTCGTTTGTTTTAAGAGTGTACATATGGTAAATAAAATAGTTTATAAAAAGTTATGGTAAGTTTATAAAAAGGGGGACACTTGTTAGCTTTGATTGACTGTTAGCTTTATCAACAGAAGGCCTTGGCTCACCCTGAGCTGTCATGCCAAAAATGATGATGATGATAAGTCGCAAAGTGCGACCAGATCTTTCAATTTTACGACAACAAAATAAATGTATAGTCATAGTTATCGCGACTACTTTCCCAAAATCGTTAATACTAACCTTTTTTATCGTAGTTTCTAATAATCTCACTAAAAATAATTTTCTTGAAATCACAAATCTTCACCGATACTAAATTTGACACGTCACCTGACTGTGGTTCTAAATTACGACGCCCGTCACCAATAGCCCTCGTGTAGCTCGAGTGCGACAATAATTCAAACTAAACTAAATTTGTCAAATCATTACTGTGATCATATAATCGCAAAAAAATTAGGCAATCCTAAAATCGGACATTAAAGCAATCTAAATTGGGAAACTACGTCTAAATTCGCAAAATCATCAAATTGCGGCTGCTGTAAAATCCCAAAATTGTAGCGATTGTTAACTATAGAAACTCCAACGACCCCAAAACTTAAAAAACTCTATATCTTGGTACCCCGGGTGTAATAAGTTGGGATTTCTTTAATTTTGGAACTCCAGTTAGCCTAAAATTGCGGAACTTGTGATTAGCTAATTTCCGGTGATTCTATAAAATAGCTAATTTCCGGTGATTTTATAAGCACGCAAATCCGACAACCTTCAAATCACCTAGTTAGGGGATTTTAAGATCGCTTGCAGAATTCCAAACCATAGTTTGAAGAATTTCTTTTAATAGTTAAAAAAAAATTAGGTAATGTGCATTTGCGTCTAGTTTTTTTAAGTTAGTAGCACAGATTGCTCCTATATTTTAGTATCAAATTTCGAACACTGGTCACAGGGCCTTAAATTTTGGTTTAATATTTTTCTTTACCAGATTTCTGTACACGTCGTTTCTCTATGTGGAGACACTATCTGCAGTGAAAAGGCATTTCTGGTTCTAGGTTATCCATTTTTCTCAATTTTACGAAACATGTTTTGATAAGTATTTTTAAAAGGCAATACAAGATTTTTAACAGTTTTGAACCTTCTACATACTTAATCCTCAAAAGCATGAATTTGTTTTAAGTTAGTATTTTGGTTTAATATTTTTCTTTACCAGATTTCTGTACATGTCGTTTCTCTACGTGGAGACACTATCTGCAGTGAAAATGCATTTCTGGTTCTAGGTTGTCCATTTTTCTCAATTTTACGAAACATGTTTTGATAAGTATTTTTAAAAGGCAATACAAGATTTTTAACAGTTTTTAACCTTCTACATACTTAATCCTCAAAAGCATGAAATTGTTTTAAGTTTGTATTTGGTTTAATATTTTTTTCTTTACCAGATTTCTGTACATGTCGTTTTTCTACGTGGAAACACTATCTGCAGTGCAACGCATTTCTGGTTCTAGGTTATCCATTATTCTCAATTTTACGAAACATGTTTTGATAAGTATTTTTAAAAAGCAATACAAGATTTTTAACATTTTTAACCTTCTACATACTTAATCCTCAAAATCATGAATTTGTTTTAAGTTTGTATTAAAATTATTTAAATTGATAATTCACACTTTGTTATATTTTCTTCTATTCTATGAAACTTTTTATGAAATAAATTGTAAAAAAAGTGCTAAAAAGCTCATATTTAGCTTTATTAAACACGTTTTTAAGACCTAAAAATAATTATTTATTACAATTATGAAACTTAATACAGCTAAATAACTAATTAATGCTAGGGGAAAATTGCTTGTAACATGGCAACTTTTTTTAATTACTTTAAGATATTATTTTTTTCACCAAGAAAAAAATAAATCTGGAAGACTGATCTTTTAAAATGATACCCTTTTAAAGAGATAATAAAATAAGTTTTGAAATTTTATTATTTTTAAGTAATTGTGTGATCATCAATTTTAGTAATCTACTTCTCAGAATCTTTTACCATTTATTTGTTTTACATTTTACTTGTTTTTTATGTTTTTGTTTATACTAATGGTGATAACAAAAGCTCAGCATCTTTTTGTTATCACCATTACACAGTTGTAAAATAAAAAAAAAATTAAAGTTGTAACTTAAAAGGAAAAAAAAGAGTGGGCTTTTAAAAAAAACTTAAAAATACTAATTTTTTTAATTAATTAAAAAAAATTATCTGTTATAATATTTTTTTTAACATTACAATGATTATACTAATATACTTTAAATGTATAATGAGTTTTACATTTTTAGCACCGAAATTTAAAAAAAAAACATGTTTATCCTACGGGTCTACCTTAATTTACGAATCGTTTGTGGGTTTTTAAGAGTTCTTTAACCGTGCATGCTCAATCTTTATTTAAAGACTATTGTTTAATTATTTTATTTGCTTTTCGTTGTCAGTCTCACTTGCTGAGTCGGTAAGACACCCACCTGTCGTCTATATTGTGTGAATTCGAACCTCCAGCCACCCTCTAAAGAATTTGCGCTGGTAATAAAATAAGTTTAAAAACAAATCTACTATATCCTTGGTTCCTTTGAGATACTTCTTTTCTCCGGACCACACACACAGAAAGAAGAGGAAATGAAAATGGTGTCAATGGATGACCGAATCGACCATGTCTACGATGTCGTCACAGATACACTGAACGTTGTCTTATTCCCCACAAACGAAACACCCTGCAACTAATTCCACACAAGGTGCGAATCGCAAAGGGTTGCAGGAGATTAGCACTCCCACCCAGGGTTCTAGGAACTGTAATTAGTGTTCTCAAAAATGTGTGTGGAGTGGGGAGAGTGGGAGAAAATGAAAGGGTGCACTGTTACAAATTAGGCACTTTGTTTCCCCAAAAATATGTTTCCTAGTAGCTGCAACGGCTGTGTGGTGAAACGTTAAACCTTATTTTAGGCATTCGGTTGAACCATTTCTCAGGTTTTTGTTTCCAAATCCAGAAAAATGGTTCAACCAAACACAGAAAAAAATGTGAAACATTTCACCACATAGCCGTTGCAGCTACTAGGAACCAATATCATGGTGAAACCAAGCACACATTTTTTAATAGTGTGTACGAATTCCTCATTACGTAGTTCCCACAAGCTAATTACAGGTGACATGCTAATTAGGTTCGAAAGGAGAAGTTTTCTCAAAAAAGAGGCTGGCTCTTTCGTTAGAAAAAACTTTTGTTGTTTTTCAATACATTTTTTCTAGCTAATATAAGTTAAGTTGAAACAATACTAAAAATTGTATTGAAAGCACAGACCGCGTGCAATTCTCCCGCAATGTAGTTCAAAATTTTCTCTTTAATGTTTCAGATAAATATATAAACCAAAGCTTAAAAATATTTATTGCGGTACTCTACAAATAATGTTATGTAATTTTGTTATATATGTGTAAAATAAGTCGACATGGAAACTTGGATGTAGTAAAGACTCTTTTATTCAACAGTTAGACATCGGGATAAGTTTGATTTGTCGTCTGCAGTTGACGAGAGAGTGTGACCGAATGCCAACAAAAATGGCGAAAAATCTCGAGCCTTGCTCCACTGACCAATCAGAGTCATGAGAAAGTTTGAAAAGGCCAACTTTAAAAATGTGATGACTAAACAGTTTCTGTGTGGGAACGATTGATCTAGGCGACTGTTTGTCGCCAACAGGGTGTGGTTGGGATGTTAAAATACTAGTGATATTAAGGATATATGAAAAAGGTAATTTAAGTTGTTAAGTTTAATGGGGTTAAAAATATAAGAGATTAAGGAGAGAGAGGGTTAAGTTATAATATATGTCATATATTTTAGAAAACAATATAGTTTAAGGTTTTATGACAATCATAGTTATAATAATCTATTTGTGTTCATATATCATCAACAGAATTCTTGCATTGTAATTGCACAATAACGTTGACATTTTTACACAATACTGTGTTCCACTTATGCTGTTTGAACACAGGCTCTTTTTAAGTGTAGTTGTCTCGTTTTGTTTCATTTTGTAATATTTTGAAAAATGCATTCAAGTAAAAATGCGAACTAAAAACAATTTCTGCTAAAGCATGGAATCTGAATTTTTATTTATGAGAATGGGATACTTACTGATGGAAAGAATTATCACAAGAAATTTAAACTTGCTGAGCAGGTTTGCAATGCGAAAGATTGTAGCATTCAATTTTAAGGTAAGTAAATAGATTTTTTTAAATAAAGGCTGTGTTAAAGTCACATTTTTTCCCACAGGCTAAAAGAATGTTCTCTGCTGATTCTTATTATCAAGACGAATCAATTCGCGTTAATAAATAATAAAAATTGAAGATTAGACTTCAAACAAGATTTTTATTGCAAAATTCGCAGAAATAGCCCGATTAAAATTTACTAAGTTACACTGTTAAAAATTTGGTGCTAGGTTTCACCATGATATTGGTTGGTTTCACCATGATATTGGTTCCTAGTAGCTGCAACGGCTGAATGGTGAAATGTTTCACCTTTTTTTCGGTTTTTGGTTGAACCATTTTTCTGGATTTGGAAACAAAAACCTGAGAAATGGTTCAACCGAATACCAAAAATATGGTGAAACGTTTCACCATTCAGCCGTTGCAGCTACAAGGAACCAATATCATGGTGAAACCAAGCACAACATTTTTAACAGTGTATAAAGATGAAAAAGTTATGTTTTATCATTCAATTGATAAACTGAAACGAGACAAGTAAACAAAGAAGACCAAAACTCTTTTAGCATCTTTGAAATAATATCAGCTTTCCTCCCATACTAATCTGGAGCATAATTGCAGTCTAAAATAGTTTGTGTTTCTTTTATCATTTATTCATGCTTGCTGATTCAGGTTTTAATTTAGCTAACCCCTGTTTTGAAATGCTTGGTACAGGGTGAAGCAAATGAAAGCGGCCCCAACGTGGAGATAAGAATTCGACATAAATGTTGCCAAGTCAAAACTAATACAAAAACTGGTTTGCTAACATGAAGCCATTGATCGCTTCAATATTAAGCCCAAACAACCACTTGGCGACTTATCTGCCGGCATGTACGCTATGGTTTGAAAAGCTAGTTGAAATGAAAAGTAAACAAGGTTTGTAGAGCTGATCAAAAAAAGTTTCCACCAGTGATTATTTCGGTTGTTATTTATCGTAGAGAATCAGACCTTTTTGTTTTTGTTACTACAAAACATTCTAAATTGATTGCAAGACAAAAAAAATTGCATAAGAAGCAGTCTTCATATACAATACACACTACGATCTGAACTGGCCAATAGTCCATGAGTAGCTCTAATGTGATGCTAATCCCATCCAACCAATGCAAAAACAGGTTTGCCAAGTGAAACCATTGCAAGCTTGAATAATCTTTTATTTCCTTTTGAAAGCTTTCAGGTGGTTTCAAGAGTTTTTCACGCCAAGCATTTCAACGTATTCCTATCTCTAGACCGGGGCCGCTTTTATTTGCCTCACCCTGTATGTGTATAAAGTAGGTTTGTATCAGTAGCTGTCAATTTTAACTGCTTCCGCAAACAATTTATAGACCTTTGAAACGAAATCTATAAACACAGCCATTCGTTCCAATATAAAATACAATTCTTATTTTTTTGGATAGCAAAATTAAATATTTTCATTAATTTTTTTTGTCTAAGGATTAACAATACTTAACCAATCTCTACTATTTATTTGACGTCTTTATACATTTATGCATCAATTTCATGCATCATTTTTTAAATGTTTATATTTTAATAATATTTCTAATTGAAATTTTTAATGAAATTTAGAGTGTAGCCTTAAATGATTTTTTCCCTGTGAAGGTGGGTGACTGACAGACAGACACAGCATTTATAAAAGATTAAAATTTTAACATTATAAACGCATATTGTGGAAACTAAGTTTGTTTTACATTATGTGGCTGAGTTAAATTACGAAAAAACACAAACAAATATCACATGGTTATTTTTATTTGCATTCCATAATTTACATAAAGTCATATTTTCTAGGAAAGCGGCCAGGACCCTGCAAATGCTCCAACACCAATAATGCAATATTTTCTTGAAACATATTTCTGGATATATGTCTTCTGATTTGTTGAAGGTCTATTCATAAATATCTATTTATATTAAAAGATATTTCTTACTACAAACTATTAGGATTTAAGTAAGGACTTGTACTGTGTAGGATATCAAGTAATGCACTACATATCGATTATTATTTAAAATTTGAATCTAATAAAATTTAGCCTATTAATGACGATTGCAAGAAAATTTGACACCCAAAAATGAGCTTTCTGCCTAAGTTCATGAAAATAAACAAAAGATAAGACAAAGACCTTAGTCCTGAACAAACAAAGTTGAACCAACATATAAAAATCTAAACGTTTTTATTCTAAAATTAAAATGTTAATGATATTTACAAAGTCGCCGTTAATGGGTTAATAGGAAATTTGATTCGTCTTTACACTTACTGTGTAGTCGATACTTGTCTCCTAAAATCTAAAAACTCTTTTAATTTACAATTTTCCTTGATTATTCGCTATTTAACATCCTATTTAAGAAAATACATATCTTAGGTAATTTAAAATTGATTAGGGAAAATCTTTAATTTTATAATATCGATAATTAGTGAAATAATAGGGAAAATCAATAGTTTTATAATACCGAGGATAAATCACAAGTTTTTGTTCATTAATATACACTTCTTTTAAGTAGTGCTAAATATTCACTTTTGTGAGCATTAAAAGTTTCACTTATTAAAATACATAAAAACAAATTTAATGACAAAACATCCTGTAAAAAGTAAATGGCAGAATTTAACTTTAACGATTGTTACATTATCTTTTTTTCGTATTCATAACACGCACCGGTACTGCTAGCGTATTATGGCCGGTCTCGATTTGGCGACTTTCCTTTTGAAGCCAAGTAGCGAAAACGTACTTAAATTAGTAAACATCCCAGTTCAACTCAATAGATGTTTACGTCAATCTTTTTGCTATAGCAACCCTGTGTTTATTTTTTCACGAACCCCAAAGTCGCCAAATAACATTCCGGCCATAATACGCTAGCTGTTCCCACTCACCTGTTATCTTATTTTTAAGAACTTATTTACTTCACCAGTCAAATCTATTCATGGTTCTATTCTTTTTATCATACACTGAGCTATAAACTGTGATTTAAACTCATAGATTTATACAATAATTGAATATTTTTGGTAATTTAACGACATTATTCTTACCAAAAAAATTGCAGTCATTACTCACAACAAAATTTCGTGATGGTTTTTTCCAAACAAATAATCAGGGTTTTAGAAATAATTTTGATTATGATATTGATTATGAATAAGACACGAACAATGTATTGTTCATTTGGTTTCGGTGATAACAATGCTAACATTTAATTATGTAGAATCAAACTAACGATATTTTGTATTGGTTTGTTTTAATTCTAAAACGAATATTGTTTATTTAAGAGGGACTGTCAGTCCTATAGAGCTAATGCATTAGTTTTGAAATCACAACTTTTGCAAACGAATTGCTTTGCCATGTTATCCCATTTTCACCAGGTATGGGAATCATCATAACATCAATTTAAAACAAAATTAAAAATAAAATAATATCCGGTTATTTAATTATTAATTTATAAAGTTTTAAAATAGTGTCGCCATCTGCAGTATATGTTTGGCACTTTAAAACTTCAAAACTATATAATTAAATAACTAGATAACATTTTCTTTTCAAATTTGTTTAATTTTGATGTTATAGTGATTCCCATATCTGGGGAAAAAAGGGCTAACATGGCAACGCAATACTTCTGCGGAAGTTATGATTCCAAAACTAATGCATTAGCTCTATTTGACTGACAATCCCTCTTTAAAAAATTAAAAATTGAGCTTGAATTTAAATATTCATTTAATAACATATCAATAGTAATTCTGCAGTCTGATTTCGATTAGAAATTTTAAAAATGATATTAACTTTAAAATACATTCTACTTTTAGATACTTATTATGAGCATGAAATGAATAAAATTCATTTTCAAGGGTAAACATAGCAATTTTCTTGCATTGAATTTGCTATATATTTGAATGAAATGAATAATACAGTCCCTGGACAAATTATTAGACGCACTGTATTTCTTTTAGTAATGATGAAAACATACCAAAGAATGTCATATCATTAAAAAAGATGTCTATATATGTATTAAGTATAGCAGATAGTATTTTCTATTCAATAGCTTAAGTTTGGGAACACAAATGTCCTTCTAATGGTATTTTGTTCATCATTGATTGATACATGAAATCTTGCAGTGCGTCTAATAATTTGTCCAGGAACTGTATACTGTATATGTTTTGTAAATGTATTTTTTTGTTAACTTTTCCATAAAATTTTACTGACTGAAATTAGTGTGTTTATAATATTAAAAATAAATTAGATGAATTGTGCAAAGCTCTTACATTTAGAGCATAGTTAGTAGGGTTTTTTTTATTTAATAACTACATTACTAATAATATTTTCCGATTACTTTGCAAGAAATTATTGTTATTGGAACCATATTATTGGTATTCTGTTGAACCATTTCTCAGGTTTTTGTTTCCAAATCCAGAAAAATGGTTCAACCAAACACCGAAAAAATGGTGAAACATTTCACCACACAGCCGTTGCAGCTACTAGGAACCAATATCATGGTGAAACCAAGCACAAAAATTTTAACAGTGTACTTTCATTAAGGACGCTACAAACTAATAAGGGTCTGGTCAATTTTCTAAATTAGTTGATGTGTTAGAAAATAAAGATATCTGTATAAAATCATCGATCATATAGAGTAGGGTCCGCAACGAGCAGGAAGCGGAATCTTATTCTATTTTTAATACTATTATTTAATATTTATTTATTACTAATGCTATTTTACTATTACTTTGCAAGACACTAGTGTTAGGATTTATTATTCATAAAATTAACTATTATTAACTATTACTTTATAAGAAATGCATTCGTTGGAAAAACTTACTTTTAATAAGGACTCTACAAACTGATAAGGGACTGGAAATCTTAACTAAACTAATTGGTGATATGAGAAAATAAATTTCTCTGTGAAATCCTCCAGTGATAGAGATTGGGCTACAACGTACAGGAATCGGAGAATTCTACCATTTTAATACAATTATTTAATACATATTTAGTACTAATACTATTTTTTATTAATTTGCAAGACTTTAGTGTATGAATTAATTATTACTGGAATTTACTTTTATTACTGTTACTTTACAAGAAATTAATTTGTTGGAAAAAACTTACTTTTAATAAGGACGCTGCAAACTGATGCGGTTCTGGACAGCTTCTAAACTAGTTGGTGGAACTAGTTGTGAGAAAATTATAATTACTTTAGAAGAAATGCATTCGTTTGAAAAACTTATTTTTAATAAGGACGCTACAAACTAATACGGTTCTGGACAACTTCCAAAATAGTTGGTGATGTGAGAAAAGGACTATTTTAGAAGAAATGCATTGTTTCAAAAAAACTTACTTTTCATAGAACGCTGCAGACTGATAAGAGACTGAGAAACTTCCAAAGTAGTTGCAAATGCGACAAAAATACTTTAATTTCGAGAAAAAAAGGCATTCTTTGAAAAACTTTTCATAAGGACGCTGCAAACTGAGCAGGGTATGGACAACTTCCAAACTAGTTGGTGATTGGAGGGAACAAATATTATTCTGAAATTATCAAGCAGGAATTGGAGTATATCTTGCTATTTTGAATACTATTATTAAATAACTATTTATTACTAATACTATTTTTTTATAACTTTGCAAGAATTTATTGTAATGGTTTATTTTTATCTTAATTTATGCGTGGCGGAGTGCGTTGTGAGGAATTAGATCTGTAAATTTTGCCTCGCAAACTAACCCAATTTTAACAAATTATATCAGGTGACGCTGTATTTCTGACCACCGGCTATATATACTACCATTTCTATGTAACATCCTCGTATTCTATTATTACTATTACTGTATAGTTAAACTCATGGTTTCCTTGCACAGAAGCCACGATCACGGGCGGAGCTATAAAACGCGTGGAGCAATCAAATGAAGACAAAATAAAACGGCTGAAATTTCCTCTTCATCTTATTGCTCCGTGCGTTTTATAGCTCCGCCCATGGTCGTGGCTTCTGTGCAAGGAAACATTGAGTGTAACTATAGAAGAAATGCATTCATTGGAAAAAACTTACTTTTAATAGGGACGCTGCAAACTGACAGGGTTCCGAAGAACCTCTAAAGTAGTTGGTGATGTGAGACAATACATACCTTTGTAAAATCAGAGAGTAAGTAGAAGACTAGCAGGCGCAGAGTGTGTCGCTGCAATCAGCCTAAATTCGCAAGATACCTGTAGAGACGAGCTTCTGAATGCTAAGCAGTCTACAAAAGCCCGGATCTACAGGGTAGTTTACGAACGGCTAGAGCACACTCCAGCAGCCCAAATGACGAGACGTACTTGGCTGTGTTGAAGCTACTTACGGAGGATGAAAATACACAGCCTGAAGCGTTCAGACCAAACACCTGAGCCAGATTAGCTGCAAAATCAGTCAATGTATAAGCATCAGGGATATCTCACACATAATCATATTTCAAACACAATTTTGTAATTTTTAATTATTCTTAATAATTTAAATTAAAATAATTGCACATTCATACAATTTGTATACTAATGTTAAGTTAAAATTATAAAAAGAATTGATTTTCAAGCAAAGATAAAAATTGAATTGTGTACACACAGTTGCAAATTGCTGAATTGCAACATTGTGTTGCCATTATTGCTGAATACTGCTGCCATCTAGTAACACCGAAATGGACTAGACTTTCTACACTCTTCATGCAGAGTGACATGAGTCATTTTCGATTTAACTAAGTAAAAGTGAAAAAATACATTTAAATTTCAAAATACAAATTTGTTTTCAATTCATAAACTCTCATTTGTATCATAATTGTTCATCATAAGTTCTTAAACGATTATAAATTTTCTCGCGTAAAAAGTAATTGGAAACTTTCTCTTCTTAAGTATTTGTAATTTTATTTTCATCAACTGGTACATATCAATTGAATTCATTATCAAAATTACACAATCTAAGCCAAACTCTTCTAACATGATACTTTTCTTCAAATAAAATTCGCTATTTAAACACGCTATCTTAATCAGCCAAATTATAACATCATTTTAATTAACTATTTAATGCCCTCAACTAGCTTTTAAAGGTAACTTTTGCCCTTGAAATTCGTCTCAAAATAAATTTATATTTTTAATTGGAATTGTTAAAAAGTTTCAGCACTTCCTGTACAATCATTTAGATAGTTATTCAAGTGGGAAATTATAGATAGATTTTTATATTTGAGTTTGAGGCAAACTTTCTCCAGAAAATTGAATTAAAAAACAAATCTAGATAATATTGTAATACTACTTATGATGTAATACTACTTATGATGTAATAAAATATTTATTTAAGAGTTATATATTATTTATTTTATTATTTGTGGTAGTACAGTCGACCTAGTTAATAAAAGCTTGTTTAGCATAAAATTTCGTCTCAGATGAACTACAAGTATTTTTCACTTTGTTAAACTTTGAATATTAATGCTAAAAATTATGCTTAAAATTAAGTTGATTTACATGAAATTAAGTTTAGCATGATTAAAATATTTTGTAGTTATTATTTTTTACATACATTGTAAAAAAAGTTTTAATGAAATCCTTGATGAAAATATAGTGAAGCACATTCATTCTTTACAACTTGCATTTTTTATCCAGTTTTCAACTATTTTCTACTAAGTTAACGTTTTATTCGATTTTAGAAATATTTAATGCGGTCACTTATTAAATATCAACATTTTCAAGATGATTAAAGCAAAATTAGTGCAATTCGATTAACTTTGAATATATATGTGATCCCTTCAACACCGTTAAAAATTTTGTGCTTGGTTTCACCATGATATTGGTTCCTAGAAACTGCAACGGCTGAATGGTAAAACGTTCCACCATATTTTTGGTATTCGGTTGAACTATTTCTCAGGTTTTTGTTTCCAAATCCATAAAAATGGTTCAACCAAACACCGAAAAAAAGGTGAACCATTTCACCACACAGCCGTTGCAGCTACTAGGAACCAATATAATGGTGAAACCAAGCACAAAATTTTTAACACTGTATAAGTAAATGTTCCCTTATTCCCACCAAGTGAAGAAAAGTGGCCCAAAAGTGTCCTTTCAAGTGCCATAGCCAGACTGAGGGCAAAGCACTCCAATGAAAATATCCCTTGATGATTGATGGTCTAACGAATTATCTGTATAGTAACGAAATTGCTGACCGATGTCTGGAAAATTAGAGAACATGTACCAATATAGAACCTAGCACCAAATTTTTAACATTGAAGTTTAAGTTTACGAGGTTCATATGCACTACGTATTTAAAGAAACAAAACTAAATTTAATTAAATATCGTAATTTTTCTACTTACTCTAACACACAATCCGGCAAAGCATTCCCAGCTTCCACGCTCTAGTCCCGTCCGATGAATGACGCAACGTACGACTCACGCATCAGTTTTTATGACTCCCTGCAAACGGAAACAAAACACGTCGTTAAAAATGACGCCATGTTAAAGATCTCTTAAACGGAGATGGGAGACGCCCATTCTTACAATTAGGGGATGAGGAAACGGATGAGTAGGGAAAGTTTCCTTGATATTTGAATTTCCTGCACGCCCTATAGTTTAAATAGGATCGTCTTATAAGAAAAAATATGGCTATATCTCTAACTTAGCCCTTTTTTTTTCCAAGAGCAATTTGGCATCATTATTTTAGAAAAAAAATTCTGATCGTCTATAGCCATTTATGATATCAAAAAGTCGATTCTTCAAACTTTTTTCTATTGGAAAATATTTTTTATTAATCCCAATAGATGTCAACCCTATTATTTTTTTAATTATGATCAGAAAAATGATGATGCCAAATGGCATCACTGGGACTGAAAGGGTTAAGCATATTACAAAACGGTTTAATTATCGTCGAGCTAGAGCTACACGAGGGCTATTGTGCGAGAGGTAAGCGTAATTTAGAAGCTCAGACAAGTGATGTGCCGAAACCTGAGTAGGCACACAATGCAACTTTTAAGGGTGACATCTTACTCGGCATCGTGACTTTGGAGTATATTTAAAGTGCACTCCCTCTATCGGACTTTTTAGATGCACGGACTGTAATAGGTCGGCAGTTATTTTGGAAATGTGTCTGGGCCCAAGTACAGTCCCTTTACAAATTATTAGACGCACTGCAAGATTTCATGTATCAATCAATGATGAACAAAATACCTTTAGAAGGACATTTGTGTTCCTAAACTTAAGCTATTGAATAGAAAATACTATCTGCTATACTTAATACATATATCGACATCTTTTTTTTTTAATGATATGGCATTCTTTGGTATGTTTTCATCATTACTAAAAAAAAATACAGTGCGTCTAATAATTTGTCCAGGGACTGTATAAGTGTAAAACAATAAAAAAAAGGTTTAGTCAAATTTGTAGGGTTAGTTTACGCACTTATACGTGAAACGCACTTAACCTCTGCGCAATTTATAATTTTCACAGAAATATTTCTTATTGCTGTGATAATCAAAAAATATCAATTTCAATAAGACCCTAGTAATATAATCTCTTTGTAAATTATTATATTGATAAACTAAAAAACATTTTTTTCTGTTAAATAAGATTTTAAAAAAATCAAACGCGCACTAATCTCAACTACAATTTTCTCGGCTTGATTCAATTTTAGAAAAGGTTAAATTCCATATTAACGTAATAAATTCAAAATGAAGTTCAAAGTTATCCGAAACGTCACCTGCTGAAAAACTTTTCATTTAGAACTAAGATAAATGGTTTTTATGCATAAAAAAATTCGAGAAAATATTCTTTGGAAATCTAGAAGATGGTCTGAATTGCAAGTATATTTTATTTGAAGTGCTAAAGTAATCAACTAACAAAAACAAATCCAATAAAAACTTTGATAACTTAGTTATATCGTTTCCTCATTTGTCTTACAGTTACGAGGATAAATTGACAGTTAAGTTTTGTATTCAGTACCTGATAATTTAATAACGATGTGGGGTTTCTACTCAATGGATTGTTTCTATCGATAATTGTTGAAACAAAAGCGTCAAAAGTAAGAAGTGGGGGCCCGGGTGGTCGGGTGGTTAAGATAGCTGCCTCCGCTAACAGTCTGCGCACTGTACCGGGTGCGGGTTCGATTCCCGCCTTCGCCCTGGGTGTAATTTCTCTCTCTGTGGCAGTAAAAATTCTTTCTGTGTCTGTCTTACTTGAAGAAGGTTTATAAGCGGGTCTCTGATCAAGCATCACAAGCCGGAATATATATGTATCAACCCTACCCTAGCGTAAGAAGTGTATTGTACATAAACTACAATGCAAAAAATCTGTTAGAAAAGAGGATAATTTTGCTGTTTTCTCACAAATAATTTCTGTTTTCTAAGATTTATATAAGAAGTCATTGTCATAAAAAGCCTGTAGTTGTGAAAAATATTAATGAATATAAGAGTAAAAATTTTTTTTGAAGGACATCTGAATTCACAACTGATCCTTACGCTAAGACAATTTACTAACACATAAACAACTGCTACTAGCATTTTAAGGTAGAAAGCGATATTTAGTTCCTCTACAAACAAACCACTTAAATTTTTTAACTTTAAAACAAAGTATGTAGCGACATAAAATTTTTAAAAAAACATGCATAACATGCAAAACATTCGCAATATATTCAAAGTTAATATGTGACTTTATAATAAAGTGTTACTTGATTTTTATTTCAAAAATATTTGTAATTTTACATAATTTCTCCTTTTTAAACCTCTTTAAAAACCTTTAGAACCGCTTTTCAAAATAAGTATTATAATAGAAAGTACTTAAACAATTATTCTTTTTTTAATGAAAAAATATACCTCCAAAAGCAATGTTTGCTGAATTGGTTGAAGAAATTAAATGAGCATCAGTTCTCGAAAGTGTATTTTTGGTACAACTCAAACTGAAACAAATAAAAGCACAACAAAAGCAAAAAAAAAAGCCAGTGAAATTGAAACACATACACACTGGTTCCAAATTTATATAACAAATAAAGTTAGATTATAAAAAAGCATTTTAATAATTAACTTTATTGTGCATATTTTTATACAATTTAAATAACGCTATCTATCATAATTGCTGATTTAACAATTCCTCCCCCACTCCATATTTATTCCCCGCAATATTAGATTGGTTCCATCCCCGGAAATTAAAAGGTGTGAGTCACCAATGAGGCACACTTCCTATTATCACCCCTCCCCCCCCCATGCCACCCCTCCTTCCATATTCTCTATTGGATAAAAAGGGAATACTCCCTTACCCCCAGCCCCACCTCTACTTTTCCAAATCCAAAACAACATGTTTAGAACTAAATAACTCGAAGTTCCGGTGGGTGCCCGCTCAGGTGTCTACCTCGTCACTGAACCAAGGTTCCAAATTATGAGGCATAATTGGCTGTGTCAAAGCTTCTAAAAGAGGCTAGAAATAGACAGCCGTAAACGATTAAATTACCAAATTACTAGATCTAAATGCATAATAAAAAAACAACATGCGCTGTACAAGTTTGATGCAACAGAATATGTTACCTCTAGCTTTATGGAGTAATGTTACACCATAAATTTGGTAAAAAGCTAGAGGTAGGCGAATACGGCTGTTTACTGCTAAGTTTACACTAAATGTTTGCATTGTGTACAAGAAACCTTATAAAAAATGCTATTTTAAGTAATCAATGTTTTGAAGCAGGCTTATCATTTGTAAATAGCTTATCTAATTTATTATTTTCTCATAGGAAAGAGAATCGTAGGCTACTATTTCAATAAAGCTAGTTTTTACCAGGTTTATGGATTAACGTTACAATTAAGTTACACAAAAGTTTTACAGATGGCTGTATTTGACTTCAATTTCATTTTAATGATTGACTGAATAGCAAAGAAAAGTAGGTCTTATTCTTAAATTACGTCTATCCAATTACGTATACTTTGTTAATTTAACTAAAGTCGCAAACAAAAGAAATAAAAGTACTGTTGCATCCCAAAGTATTAACAAACAAAAAGTTAAGTAAAAAACCATTAAAAAAACAGTTTAATTCATTTAATTAGCTCTTATCCCAAAAATTTAGTTGTTTATTTCAAAAAAATGCATTAAATCCAAAATTTGAAAAGATATTGTCATACAATTTGCTTTATTTTTAATTGTAAAATGTTTTAGTTACCAAGTCCTAAATAACGCATTATTTAAAAAAAAAATTATCATTTCAATATATTTTGTTTACGATTATAGATCTGGAATATATCTATAGTTACTATTATATATCATATTTAAAAAAATAGTAATAAATGCAAATGCAATATCGATATATAAAAATATGTTTTGTATCGGCATTGAATTACAATTCAGAATAAATGTCATGACGTTACGATGAGTCCAGTTGTGATGTGTGGTGCTGCCATCTAGTATCAAACCAGTAAAATAAAAACTAACCCGAGAATTTTTCAAAATTTACATTTATTAACAAAATTGGTTTAAAGTCTTTCCTAAAATTTTGAATAAAATTGCACTGAATTCAAAATTACGTTTCTAGGTTTTATCGTAAAGAAAAAAAATATTCTAATAATATCAAGTACAGTACAGATTTTTAAGAAAAAAATAATGTATTAAAATAGGAGAAAAATACATTTAAGAATTTAAACACAACACAATAGTCTAATAAAAGAGGAATTAGATAAAATTTACATCGTATACTACCCATATTTTACAAAGAGTAAAGAATTAAATTGTTTAACTTTTATTAATTTCTGTTTACAAATCAATAAACATATCCGATTAAATTATTCCTTAAATTCAACGTTATGTATTCAATTTTTCCCAAATTATTTCGCAATATCTTTAGAAATATTTGAAATATGTTTGATTAAACTTAAGATATATAGAGCTTCATTATGGAAATCGGAGAAGGAAAAAGAGAGAAAGAATGTGGTTGGGAGATGCAATGTAAATAAATATTGTAAACAACACATATAGCCGTTGAATCCTCATGTAAACTTGCATTCCTACCATATATTTAGTATGCACTTGTAAAAACACATCTACATCCAAATCAGAAACAACAAAAATACAGATTAATAAAAATCGTGAATATTCTGGTCCATTGGGTTACGCCTCTACACCACTGAGGTTACAGAAATACTCCCATTAATAATTCCTACAGAAACCCCACATTTAATGGGTCGATCGTGGGGGATTTAAAACCCATACGTCATGTGACGACTCCACCCATCATGCATCACTCCCTATGATTAGCGCCGCCAAATTTGGCTAAAAAGATGGACGTCATTGCGGTTTCTGCGTTTCTATGTATTTATTTCTTCTGGCACCAATTATCTGCGGCGCCAGGCGTAACCATTGGTCTAATAAATGCCTCGAAGTTGCAACTATGTTACAGAAAGTTTTTTATTGGCACCGGAATGAACAAAAAAAAGAAAGCCATGGCTGTGGTTGGAGTGCGCCAACAATGCCAAGAAAAAAAATTGGCGTCGGTAAATGTTAGGGTATTCGTTGCCGTTTCCTTTTGATATTGTAAGAGTAGTAATAATAATAAAATTGACGCCACAAGGGGTTGTATTTTTGATTTTATTCGAAACTCACGTTTCTGATAACAATGGAGGCGTGTTCTACGAGGAATTTGATTTAAAAAGAGATTGGAATGTCACGTTTGTTTTAGGTGAGAGGATATATACACGTAAAGGGAAAATACTTAATTACAAAAAAATAGTTGGAATAAGGCTTAACAACTGAAAAAAAAATTATAAAATAACTTTCAGATTATATAAAACTATTAAATTTTGTACCATTTGAATAATTTCAAACTATATAAAATAATTTTATTTTGTATAATTATATAAGATTACATTTTGTATTTTCTCACCTTTTTAATATTTAAAAACCAATATGAGGTTAAGTATATAAACTATTACATAAGGTTTTCTTTCAATTTTCGTTAATAATCAAAATGTTAAAAAAAAAAAAGCTAATGGAACGGTTCATTTTTTGAGTTTAAAACAACTTTTTAATTACCTTTTGTCAGGTTGTCAAAAAAATGCAAAAATAATTTGTATTTATACTTTTAAGATACATTTTTATAGTTATCAATTTTATATTTTTACAGATATTATCGACAAATGTAAAATCAATTATCAATATTAAATAAAGCTATGCAAAAAAATATATATATCAATCAAAGAAAAACAGTTAAACATCTGCATTCCATTCATTTTTAATTCCTTAACAACTTCAGAATTTCACTTTCTATACCCATACACACAGAAAGAAAATCATAATTACTTTTTTAGCACCCTCTTTAAGATAACAAGGTATGAACATGAACAACTACCATTACAACTTCATTTATTACCACGTGACGCCATTCTCAACGAGTTATACTTCATAATCGACTAACGGTTTTTATGACATCATTTCCGCTACTTTTAAACGGTCATTTTTGTTTCCGCATTCCCCGTATATTAAGAACGAAAATAAGTGTCAGGATTTTTCCTTTCTATAAATTTTTATAGCTATTAGATAGGCGGTTTAATAAGAGTCATTTCGTGTGTTAATAAAGTTTTACTATTTGTAAATAGAATTTGTACAGGCAAGAAATATGTTTTTTTTTAACTATGATTATAAATTATATTATCCATGGTGTAAATGAGATACATATGGAAGTAATGAAATTGTCTATATTATTAATAGCATTTTAACTATTAAAATAGTAAAATAGTTATATCTTAGATTAACTAAGTCGATTATTCCTTGGCATATGTCAATGCCATTTTTAAAAGAATGTATCACTTAAAATAAAAGATATATTTTCACATAAGGCAATAAAAATACGTAGTAATTAAATTAAAATGAGCATATGTCAGGTCTTGAGTGACAACAAAAATGCTCAGTGAAATTAAAATTATTTAACGAGCATCGTTATGGGAATTAGTATAACGTGACAACAGATCGCCAATTGGAACACCGATCGATTGAAATTCATGAATGAAAGATGGAAAGAAATACGTCACTTGAAACGATCTAATTCACACACCCGCTTGCTTATGCTTTTACATCTTGAATTGATAAATCAAATTTTTACAATTATTCAATCATCTTTAAAAAAATTAAACTCCCTCACGTCATTACGTGTTTAAAAAATCGTTCTTACAATTTCTAAAAATAAGAGTAAATGAAAAATAAAACTTAGTTGTTATTTTTATCCTTTACAGAAATGAAATTAATTCACCTCAAACACTCGCTAAAGAACACGTCTCACACAAAGAACACAAATAATTATACCAAAAGTAAATTTTCGAAAAATAGCCACTTATTTAACACTAAACCAATTCAAAGAAATAAAACATACAATTCTTACCCGATCCATCAAAGTAGAAAAAGCTTTATAAACTTAAATTCTTTTTGAAAAAAAAGAGGTGTTACACAGAGAAACTAAACGTCCACACCCATACCAGGAATACAGAGTTAACAAAAAAAGGCGAATGCAGTACATTGTTATTGCATTGTTAGATTTCGTCAACGGTTCGGAAACGACAGCTGCATCATACCAACAACAGCTGCCTTGCAGAATATATAGCCAACCACGTTGCAACGCATTGTTATGCTATAGAAAGGGACATTGTTGTATATTTTAGTCCGTATATAGGATGTAGATGTATGTTACTTTAGGTTGTGGGATTGCATTGCCATTGCAGATGTATTGATTGGTGTGGGGTAAAAATAATGTATATATTGAGTTTTAATAGGGAAAAAACTATCGAAGTAGCTTTGATAATGAAGAAAAGAGTAAAGTTATGAAATATGTGGGTGTTTTTTTAATCTAAAATATTTGTGATTTACGTATTATATAATAAGTGGAGTTTAGATACACTTTAAAAAATCCCTCTGATTTACTATCACAGAGTGATGTTAAAAGTGCTGTCATTACCCTGTGAGTTGCATTTGCATATGATGTACGATTTATTGTTTGGTACCAACGAAAACGTTTGTTCACTGGCAGTGATTGAATACACCCCTTATCTCTGTTTAAACGCTATTGGACCAAGACGTTCTGTAACTCTGTTCGTCGTCAAAACATCAATTCGTTGTTAAAAAAAAACTTTACAGCACTGTGATGAAAAAATAACTGCAAAATGTGCTGTAATTGTACAGAATTTATAAAAACATTTGCAAAAATGACACGGCCCAATGATTATTGTTTATGTTAACTAGACTTATGTTTCGGTTGTAATCATTTCTACGAAATTCAACAGAATTCATAATTCAAGAGCTTAGTGGAAGAACGTGCTAAGTGACATTTTTGAAAAAATTGAGATTTGTGTGTCAATAAACATATTACTAAGTTTTTTATCGATAACAAGTTTCCCTTTTTTCATAAACATTAAATATAGTATATTTTTTACGCTTTACAAGTACCGTTTTCAACAGATCTGAGTGCAAACGAAAAACTTTAAAGCTCATTTTCTCGTTTTCACCTTTTTGTCACTTAGCACGTTCTTCCACTAAGCTCTTCAATTGTAGATACTAATTTTGTACTGCCATAGTCAGTATCGAACACAATACAAAAACAACTGAAACACAAAAGACTAAAAAACACCCCTCCAACAACTCACATTCAAAAACCCACAGAAGGGATTTACATCAATTTGTGGATCACCCCTCTAAGTCCCCCGAAATCCGCTACATGACAGAGAGCCAAAAACACCCCTTAAAGAGTAGAGGTAGGGGGTTGGGGGGGGGGCTCGTAATCGAAGCATGACCTCAGCCAATCCATCACGGGGCTGTCAGGGATTCGCCCGCGCTCCCCCCCTGTCCCCGCCCCCACAACCGCTCTCTTCACTTCACTTCGAACGCGGTAAAAATCGGCAGTTTTAGGATGAAAATAGAACTGATAGAAAATATTGTTTACCGTGATGTAAAGAGAAAGAGTGGCTTGGTGATTTACAAATACAAAATAAGGGAATGATTATAATAGTAAGAAAGAAAAATTACTGTTAGAAAATACATAAAAAAATAATAATTAATATAAGATGCAAATTTATCGAAGTTTTTAGCTTAATTTTCGAGTTGGTATATAGTCGTAAATAAAACAAAATAAAATGAAAGAATTTTTTTTAAAAAAATGATTAAGTTCTCAATGATTTCGTGCAGGTCACATGGTGCAGGAAATGTCATTCAAGACAATAAAATTATGTTACAAATAATAATGCATATACATTTGAATCATCGTTTTGATGAAGTTTTAAAAATTGAAGTAATAAAGTAAATAAAACTGCTAGAGATATCTAAGGAAATTGCATTCTCATATCATGAATTTGTTGATCGTATATTTGTTCTACATTACTATGATATAAGTATGAATTATCATGTTCTTTGTTAACTATATTGCACAGATACTATGAAAAAAATTACATACAATATAAATAAAAGTAAATAGCCATGAAAAAAAAACTAATTATTTATGAATTTCTGTACGTTTAATTGCAAATTCTGGTTTAGTTATCATTCTTATTTAGTGACATTCTATTATTCTATTTCATCAAAATGTTATCGCAGTTGAGATTTAAAAAAAAATACAATGTAATTTGTTGTTGTTGAAAAAATACAGCTCACTGTGCGATTTTTTTTATATCACAAAGATGTAGTGTTTCATTTACAGTTTTATATCACAAAGATGTAGTGTTTCATTTACAGTAATTGATGTTTCATAGTGAAGCTTTCACAGATGCAACACAATAAATTTTTACATCAATGTAAATTCATAGCACAAGACGATTGCAGCACTTTTAACATCATACTGTGATGGTAAATTAGAGGGGTTTTTTACAGTGTATACTTGAAAATTATTGAAATAAGATGTGATTTTTTTTATCTATTCCTTAATTAATTCCTAACTTAAGAAACAACCCTAAATAATAAGTATACAAATGATAATGAGACTTCGATAATGAATGTTGATGATCGGTGGTCATAAACAATTTTAGGCAAACAATGTTTTTTCAAATAACTGTATGTAATAGGATTTGAATTGGAATTTGTAATTTTCTAATTACAATATACATATCATTTATACTGCATTTCAAATCAGTCTAGAAAAATTAAGAATATAATTTGAGCTAAAACTCCATAGAGTAAGTCTGATAAACATAAAATAAAACAATAAATGTGAAATAAAAAGTAAACATAAATTAGTCAGAGAGAACTCTTAAAAAAAAGCGTCAAACTAAAATCGCAATAGAGCTATCACTTTTATCAAAACTAAATATCCATCACTTGACATAAGAAAAAAAAAGACGTCTACTAGACATCCTAATCACCAAACCGTCAACATGATGTCAAACTATGTGACAACTAACTTGTTTCTTTCTAGCTTTATAATTTTTGATTGACGTGTGTTAGGGGAGTCGAGGGCGGGTCTTCAGCTGTCAATCAAATATGTGGGAAGTGACTATGATGAATAGGTTTACGATGATTGGTTGCTGGTACCAGAGAGCAATGACGTAATGCCCTTTTGTGTCAAATGTCTAGCGATCGATTGTTCGAATTTGCATTTTCTTAATATGTTAGGCGTTGATTGGAGAGATAAATTGGAGAAGATCCGTGAATTGGCTGATTTTTTTCCTGCAATCAAATATTTTTTTCCAATTTCTATTTTTTTTAATTATTTTTTTTTTCAAATTTGGTTTAAAATTATTTTTAATTAAGAAAAAAAAATAATACTAAATTAAGAATCTCTATGAACTAAAAATAATAAAATTAATATTATATTTAAAATTTTCTAACTATTGATTAAAGGTATTTTTTTAAAAAAATATATGGTGAATTAAGTTAAAATTACATCAGATATTTTTTCAGATCAGTCTAAATTTAATTACTTTTTCCAAAGCTTAATTTTACGAAAAATATTTTTAAATAAAAAAAATTTAACCTCAATCAGGTAAAGGAAAAGTAGAATGTAAAAAATACATAATCGGATGAAAAAAATAATAAATTCATACACTCTCACAATTCGAATAAAAATAATGTTCTCCAAGGAAATAACTAAAATCCCAAGTAAAGTACCTCATAAAATCCGAAGTCTCCCATAAGCCTTCTTAAATTACACAGTTCGTTAAGTTATAGCTACGGGGATCACACGAGTAAGCAGTCGTCAAAGTATCATAAAATCAATATTACGCAGTGGCCGGGGGCGCATCTCTACACCCCTCCTCCGAACAAATAAAAAAAAACTTCTAAAGGAATTTTATAATACGTTTTCATCCGGATTCATCATTAGAAACAAGTAAAAACACTTTTAAAATTATTATTTTCAAATATTAAATATGAAAATGGAAAATTCCGACAGACAATTTTATCTTCAAACGATTCCTGCTGCATTTTCCCGCTCTGTCTCCATTCGGGGAGGCCGACGCCATTTTTGTTGCTGGCTCTCTCTCACTACGGCGGGGGATGAGAGAAAAATTATCGTTTGGTCTTATTTCTCTTTTTAAAAAAATCGTCTGAAGTTATATTTATAAACCAAAGGTGTAGTTATTTTTTAAAACTTACCAAAAACGAGAGAAGAACGACTGGGGATGGCCGCAGGAGATTTCTCTAATTTTTCGTCTGCCAAAAGGATGGAGGATGTTTCGCCTGCCGCCGGGTGGGGAGTTGTGCCGAAGAGTCGTCTGCACATCGAACGTTCGAACGCCGAGTTTCTGCGCATGGCGAGGGCAGAGCCGGCGCCGCGATTCTCTTTTGTGCGGCATTCAATCTATATTCATAAACTACATCCCCTCCCTTCTCCAACCCCCCTGCGTTTAATTATCATATTATGCTGATTCCTAGGCGTAGGTGGCAACGGCTCGGAAGGAAACGGGAACCGTAACTCCCTAAATAGGGCTGCATAGTTTTACAAAACTAAATGTCATGCATTTTAGCCCTTTTAGGGGTGAATGCTAAAAGTAGGGAAGGGTAAATTAAGGGCAATATGGCTCAGAAAAGGCATCGTTTTTAGTGTTATGAGATATAAGGTTGGTTGAATGTGCTAAAATGTTTATTTGTATCGTTTTTGTTTCTAATTTTATGTTTCCCTTAAAAGCTTATTTTTCCTTCATCCCATATGTCAATGAATAAATAACACAAGGATTATAGAAGTTTATTAGAAAAATAGAATTTTTTTTTCTTATTCTCACATACTGTAAAAAATTTAATATTTTCATCCACACTTTCTTCAGTATTAAAAGGTGGTATATTAAAGTAAATAAATCAAAATACCAATAAAAATAAAAAGACTGCAAAATGAATTTCTCATTTTATACCTTCTGACCATCTTAAAAAAAAATGTTGCTACTTAGAAAATCGTTAACTATAATATGAGAGCGAGAAAACAGTTTTTCTAGTTTATTTGCTTTTCTATTTGAATACATGTTTTAAAAATATTTTACGCAATTAATTGGAAAATCTATTTTCCTAACCAAATAAGATATGACATACTTTAGATGAATGTTTTTTTTTTAAGTAAATGTTACTAGATAAATTATTTTAAACTTTAAGAACTGGAATAGTTCGATAGACGAGGAAGTGTTTTAGAAGATATAAGGATATGTAAAATGGGTTTGTATAATATGTGTATAGGATTTTGCTGGGTCCTCAAAAGGCTAAATCCATAATATAGTTTCAGACTCAGCTTTTAAATAAAAAATATGATTTTGAATATCCCTAATTTAAAGTTGTTTTCCTTGCAACATTTTGTAATTATTTTTATGTATACACTCTTAAAACAAACGAGCGGTTTTAACTCAGTCTGAGTTAATTTCCACTCCTTTCCGTGCCGAAAATGCACTTCTCCTATAGGAGTGAATTTCACTCTTTTTCGGAGTGGGTAAAAGAAATAAAAGAAAACAATCTGCGTCCTACACTCTTAAAACGAGCGGTTTTAACTCAGTCTGAGTTAATTTCCACTCCTTTCCGGTGTCGAAAATGCACTTCTCCTATAGGAGTGAATTTCACTCTTTTGTTTTTAAGAGTGTAGATGTAAGTTCTACAGATTATGTGACGAGAATGTATTACATATATTTTTTATTCAGTTAAAATTAACTGTTATGTAATTTTTTTTTATAAATCATGCATGCATATAACTAAGGAAAACTGCGAATGAAAGCGTGAAAATTTCGTCTTTATTAAGAAGATTAATTTTTTTATAGTTAAACTCGTAGTTTCCTTGCACAGAAGCCGTGACCATGGGCGGAGCTATAAAACGCGCGGAGCAAGCAGATAAAGACAAAATAAAACGGATGAAATTTTCTCTTCATCTGATTGCTCCGCGCGTTATATAGCTCCGCCCATGGTCGTGGCTTCTGTGCAAGGAAACTATGAGTTTAACTATAGTTAAGAAACGTTAAATAAATATTCTATTGATATCAACAATTTCGAAACTCATTTCTTCTTTACTACGACATTTAAAGTCTCTATTGACATTTCCTTTAATTTGAAAATATTATCAATGATATGCTCCTAATTTAATGTTCGTAAAAAACAAACAATTCACTAGCTGAAATTTTCCAAAACGGCTTTTATTTAATTAACAAATTATGCTGATGAGTTCTTCCCCGCAATGGGGAAGAAGTTTGCCGGTGCCAATTTCTTGGGGAAATTCAATCCTAATTTTCCCTATACGAGTTTGATAATGGCGAAATGGTGAAAGTTTGAGAACGGAGGATTTGAAATGGGGGGGGGGGGGGGGGAGTTCGAAAGATAATGCATAATTGCTTGGTGGAATATCAAGGGGTTGTTTGTATTTTATAAGAATGGTAATTTTCTTAGAAGGAGACAGTATTTATCGATTGGAGATAAATATTTCTTATAAAAAATAAAGTTAACTATAACAATATTTTTAATTATGTACTACCTTGAAATTTTTATTGAACTATAAATGGATTGTTTAAAAGTATGTGCTTAAATTTATGCCTGTGTAAATCCAAAAAATGACTTCATCTGGCTTCAAAAGTAATTTTTTACATAGTTAAAGTTTACAGGCAAATTAAAATACTAAAACTGAAAGAAAAATGTATCTAAAATATTTTCAGCAAGACTCGTAATGCTTGAATTGTTAAAAAATAGTTTTTACTTTATTATAAACTAGTGTCATTTTTTATTTTATCCACTTGCGTAGAAAAATTAAAAAAAAATTAGGGATTGTTTGGAATTCAAGTTCTTCATCATTAAGAAAATTAACTTTTGGAAGTCATCACTGAGAAGAAAAAAAATTATCTTTATTATCAACCTCACAGTTCAAGTAATTTTCTGTAGCTCTAGTGTGACGTTAAAAAATCAAAACCAGACTAACTTATGGCTTTGAACCACTGAGGTGCAACTGAGTTTAGTTTTGTGGCTCTCTACAAAATTTGAAGTCAAGATGCATTTGAAATAACCTTTGAAAATTTTATCGACAAAATTCAAGCTACAAAAAAAAAAAAACACAATTATTCTCTTTCCCCTTCTACTCTATCAATCTATCATGTCAATAGCATCGCGCCAACACCCAACAGTATGCCCCAGTACATTTTCAATCTGAATAAGTTATAAAAAAATATTTAACTTTCGAAAATAAAACCTGCTACCAGATTCGCTCATGTTACCATGGCCACAGCAGCCATTAGCCTCCCGGCACGTTCTGTAATCCTCAAAATAAAACAAAAACCTGCTACATTCTCTCGTAATAATGTATTCCATTTTACCCTATAAGATAAAAAAAAAAGAAAAAAAATGTCCTGGGAAAGCAGCCACCCAGTCCCGACTTTTCGTCACGCTATTTGGCGATCGATTTGGCGACTTCGATCTGTGCCGGCCATGTTAGATTGACCAACGCCCTAAAACGTTATTTTTCCCTTTGTCCGTTTAGTCTCTGATTGCCCTCTTTTTTTTATTTTGGGCATCAAATATTTAGAGTCAAGGCACCTGGCAACACACCCCGTCTGTGTTCATTTGCTGGGGATGGGCTATTGGCAGAAGTGGTGTTTAGTAATGTTGAGCAAACACGGAAGGATCAGAGGAGTGCAACATCAAAGATTTGGGCGTCTTTGTTTGTTGAAGTAAACACGCAGACTTGATGTTTAGTAACGTTTTGGGGGTGGTTCTGTTATTGAAGGAAATACATAGAAAACATTCGCATTTATTTGTAATATTGTATTGTGGCGGTTCATCACAGGCACAACCTCAAATAGCATCCACGCTAGATGGCGCTGAATTACTTCTATGGCTACTACCAGTAATTTAGATTGTAATAGTAATTGTAGTATAAATGCCGAATTAACTCATCTCCACCTCGAGGATCTTTTTGGTGGGTTATGGGTTGCCGAGGCTGGGGCTATTAGGGGGCTATGGGCTCTCATGCAAGAGGCGCCGAGATCAAAACTGTGTCATTCCGCCCCCCCCCCCCCTCAATATTATTACATTTCTTTGTTGTGGTTGTCTTGTCTCAATAAATAGTAAACAAGTAGGTTTGTAACATAATCTGTCACTTAACTCGCTTCCACATATTTGTGTTTAACAGGAAAAACATTAATTCTATATTTAACATTTACAAGCTAAATTTGGCTAGTTTCATTTATTTTATTTCGAAAATTCAATAATTTACTTATCGTTTGCAAAAATTAATTTATATTTTAAAGAATAAATATGTCATATTCCTCGCTTTTAAATAGAATGAAAACATTTCATATCACCATACAAGGATTCCGTAGTGAAATATATTTGACGTCATTTCAAACTGATCGATGTTGCAAAAATACATTTATTTTAATTTATTGTCTAAAAGAATTAAAGTTTCTCAAGCGATTGTTGCGAATGGGCAAATGTGATTTAATTCTAATAAAAACAGGGCCTTTAGCTATTTGTAATTCAAACTTTTAAACGCCAAAATTAACTATTTTCATTAATCTGCTTTCTCAGATTTAATAATTAGACTTTATCGTTTGCTAAATTTGTTTGAAGTTCGAAGAATAATGATGTAATCTTTTTTAATAAATATTTTTGTCGCCACAATTTCCCATTTACATTTCTTTCGAAAATTCACTTATTTATAATTTGTTAAATTAGTTTACAGTTCAAAAAATTTATAATTTGTACAATTGATGCTTTAAAAATAAAAGCGAAACTTAGCATATTTTTTTTATGTTAAGTTAGAATTCTCTATGCATCTTTCTACATACATATATATAGAACCATTAAAAGAACTCTATTGTGATAATACAACAATCCAAACCGAATTATATCACATAAATAAATATTTTTTCAAAAGTGTATTTTTATTTGAACAAAAGTTTCTCGTACGTTTAACGAAATGGCAACAGTGAAAATATTGAATAAAAATGGAATTTGCATGTTATTTCAATGTAGATTAAATTTTTAGTTATTTCAATTTTAAATAAGCTTCTAGTTTAAATTTTTTAATGAAATTTGGCATGTAGCCTAATCTGATTTTTTGCTTCAAAATGACGTATCCCACTTGTCTGTGGGACTTGTGGATGACAACAGTGAAAATATGAATAAAAATAGAATTTGCATGTTATTTCAATGTAGATAAAAAAAATTTAGTTATTTAAATTTTAAATAAACTTCTAATTTAAATTTTTTAATGAAATTTGGAATGTAGCCTAATCTGATTTTTTGCTTTAAAATGACGTATCCCACTTGTCTGTGGGACTTGTGGTTCTTTTGTGAAAGTGGGTGACAGACAGACGGACGGACAGACAGACGGACTGAACGATTATAAAACCTTCCACTTTTTACGTTATAAACGTAGTGTGGAAGCTAAAAAGAGTCAAATAGATCCAAAACAATCTTAAACTACTCAGCAACTATTGTTAAAAGTTTGGTGCTTGGTTTCACGAAAATTATTGTTCTTAGTAGCTTTAACGTCTGTGTGGTGAAAAGTTTCACCATATTTTCGGTATTCGGTTGAACCAATTGTCCAGTTTTTGTTTCCAAAACCTGAAAAGCCCTCCAGCACTGTAAACATTTGGTGTAACGTTTCTCCGTAAAGTTAGAGATAGCACATGTTAACAGTTTTACGGTGCAACTTTCCACTAAATATTTACAGTCACAGTTAAAACTGGTGACGCTTGGCGATTCGCAAGCCCAAGATTCAACGACCGGAAGCGATTCAAAGCCTTGAGGTGCCAAATGTAAACGCCTTTTCACCTCGGGGTGAAAAATGGCTCCCGTTTGTCACCTTTAGTTTTAACAGTGATAGGGTAGACTAACCAGTGAATTAACGCTTAAGCACAATTTTTTTTATGAAAATTCATACCTTTTAAAGAAAATATAGTTTCTGGTGTATGACAATGTGAACACATCTGTCATTACATGTAAATTATACGAAAAAAAGGAGGTGACTTTATATTGCATTGCTTTGGGTCTTTTGGGGGTCCAAATAAAAAGTGGTACAAAAGCCAAGTGAATGAACAGTTCTTATACCAGTGAATGAACACAAAAATGTCCAATCAATAAACATGTTGGATTTTAATTAAAAACTAGATTCATAGACTATAGATAGCTTCCTACTAGATGGGAGGAAGTCAGTGTTGCCAATTCATCCAGTGGAATGATTTTCAATCCTTATTTTTTAAATGTATTTACCAACTGTTCATTCACTGGGGCCTGTTCAATCACTGGTCAGTCTACCCTATGTACAAGAAAGCTTAAAATCAAATGATATCTTAATGTTAAGTTGCGCGGGTATTTCTGAAGCCCACTATTAAAAAGCTTTTAAAATTTATTCATTTCTTATGTAAAAACTACTTGCAGATTACTATTTCCATACAGCTAATTTACACCAATTGTTTGGAGTAACGCTACACTAATTTACACCAAAATTTTAAAGTGTAATGCTAAAGAGCTTGATCAGTTGAACAGGACAGTATAAAATAAGTAAGAGTGAAATGAAATGAGCAGGATTGGTGTAAAATGAGACTCAGTGGAAGTAGGAAACTCATTTACAGTAAGTACAGCTCATATAATTCATTTTGTTGTTGTTAATACTAATTCTCCATGATCTAGATCAAGTCCAGGAGATCGTACACCCTCAAAAAGTCCAACACTTGGACAGGATTTTCCACCAAGTCTGTCTTATCCAGGCCCATACAAGCAAGGAGGTGGCTGGGGGAGGCCTGGGCCAAACTACATTTTGTATACACAATGAAAAAGTCTTGCAACCTTGGTCAAAGGAAAGAGATTTAATGTGGCCACTAATAAATCTAGTGTCTTCATTGCCCTATCATCATTAAACTCCAGGGCAACTCGTGGGTGATCAGCATGATACCAGTTATGTGTTGGAGGTGTTTTCCAGGCTATATTGAGAGCAATTTTTCTTTTGTAGTCTAGCTCCTGATACGTAAGCACGCCTGAGACGTCTATATTGGTACATGTTCCTTCCTTTGCCTCAGACAGTCAGCAATTTCGTTACCATACAGATAACTCGTTCAAGATCAATTATCAAAGGATATTTTCATTCCCTTGGAGTGTTTTGCCGTCTATGGCATCATTCCGTCTATGGCATCATTCCGTCTATGGCACTTGAAATTACACTTAGGCCACTTTTCTTCACTTGGTGGGAATAATGGAACATTTACTTATAAATTATATGAACACCAAAACCAAGGCCAACGATATAGCAACACAGATTTAAACTTAGTCGACTTAGAATCAATGTACACTTGAAATGAGCAACAGTAATACAATGTTGCAGATATTAACTTATAATTTATTCCGCATTAAGCTAATTGGTTTTTAATCAATAGGGTCTGCCACAAATAAAAAAACACCTCGCAAAAAAAGCAGACACGAATAAAACTATATCCTTAATTTTGGAGCCACAGTAAACAAAAATATTATACCGGATTTTGAAAATGTATGGTAGACATCAGCCAATGTAGCCAAACAATGTCCATACCCTTTTCATAGTCAATTGAAACCTACCATTAAAACCTCATAAGACCAACTTTCAAACAGCAAATATTTTTTCGTATAGAAACATCTACTCAACTTTGCTACATTGTTGCAAATACCGTTGCTACCACAGCTAAAGATATTATAGAAATCAGCGCTACATAATAGCGGCACTGATATCTTCAGGAAAAGCATATCCATCAAATGTAGCCAAATTGCTGTCTGGCTCTCTTGGACAGTGATGGATTGGCGAGTAAAAGAGACAGTTTTTTTTCGCCAGAGTTTTCAAAAATACAGTTTTGTGGATCAGTAATAAGTATTTACGCTTTATCTTCAGTGCGTTGGCGGCTTTCTTTTGATCAATATTGTAATTATTAAGCATACAAAAGTAACTAAAGTAGAAGTTATCTTTTACGTAAAAGAAAGGGAGTAGTACCACCTGATTTTTTACTCTGCTATTTCATTGGCAAACTTTTTTATGTATAATTACATCATATCTTTACTGTGTTATCAAAAGCTCATTTCTTGATTTCACATATAACATTGTAATTTTCAAACAGAATTTCAGGGTCAGTGTGTGACCAACTGGTAGAAAGTTTCGTCATAATCATAGGGTGGTTGCGCATTGATTTATTGCAAATAAATAAGTTGGCCAGCCTTTGCATATAATAGGAACACACTAATTTCATAAGTGCATGTAATTTCTTGGCATTTTTCTCGGAATTTTCTCTTAAAGGTCTTCATTTAATAACATTCTATACCGCCTGTGTTATCAAAAGCTCGTTTCTTGACTCAGCTTATACATTGTATCATTTTTCTTAGGACATTTCAACATTATTCAAGGCTTATAAACACAATATATAATATACTTTTTATAATTGCGTGAAAAAAATCCGATTTTTACATTATAATTTTAATATCAGACGCGTGCGAAAAGTTGTACTTTTTAGAAACAGTGATACAAAATTACTTTTTTTCACCCAAAAGCAGTGAAAAAAAGTACTTTTTTTCACTCTTTTCATAAGATGCCAACATTTCAAGTAAAATTTCTATTTCATAATCTTCATAAAATCCAGAAATTTATTGATCTGCTTTATTTATAAATATTATGCGCGTGAATTTTATTATTATTTTTTATTTTTGAATCAGTATCCATGTTCAAATGTTTGACTTTAAACTAAAAAATTAGTTTACCTTTTGTAGTTCCAGAGATTTATCGATGCCGATCTTCTTTTCGTAAAAAAATTAGCACGTGAATTATTTTTGAACCAATGATATTTGATTTTTTTCACGTAATTATAAAAAATAGTGTATGAAACACGTGTGAAAAGTAAACTTTTTAAAACACGTGTCATTATTTCACTCGCTCGTGAAATAAAATCCACTAGTTTTAAAAAGTGTTACTTTTCACACTTGTTGCATAAATAACTATTTTATAATTGCGTGAAAAAAATCCGATTTTTACACTATAATTTTAATATCAGACGCGTGCGAAAAGTTGTACTTTTTAGAAACAGGGATAAAAAAAATTACTTTTTTTCACCCAAAACCAGTGAAAAAAAGAAATTTTTTTCACTCTTTTCATAAGATGCCAACATTTCAAGTAAATTTCTATTTCATAATATATTCATAAAATCCAGAAATTTATTGATCTGCTTTATTTATAAATATTATGCGCGTGAATGTTATTATTTTTTTATTTTTGAATCAGTATCCATGTTCAAATGTTTGACTTTAAACTAAAAAATAAGTTTGCCTTTTGTGTTCCAGAGATTTATCGATGCCGATCTTCTTTACGTAAAAAAATAGCACGTAAATTATTTTTGAACCAATGAGATTTGATTCTTTTCACGTAATTATAAAAAATATTGTATGAAACACGTGGGAAAAGTAAACTTTTTAAAACACGTGTCATTATTGCACTCGCTCGTACCTCGCTCGCGAAATAAAATCCACTATTTTTTTTAAAAAAGTGTTACTTTTCACACTTGTTGCATAAATAACTATTATTTTATATCAAACTGTGTGTCTTCAGTATATTTATTGGCTAACCTACTCATGTGTTGAAAAATGATCTCAAATATCTACAAATGCATTATTTTTTTTTAAAAAAACAGTCTTTACTCTGTAAAAAAATATGTGAAATTGCAGCACATTTTGTGGTTATTTCTTGTATCACAGTGTTGTAATATTTGTTTTACAGCAAATTGATGTTTTCACCATGGTACAGAGTCACACGATCAACTTTCCCCAATGACGTTTAAACAGAGAAGATGAATGCATCCAATCACTGGAAGTGAAGCAAACATTTTTTCGCTGGTACCAAACAATAAATTTTACAGCACATGTCAATTTCATGGTACATTATTGGATTTTTTTTTTAGTTTAACTATTGAAAGATATAGAAATGTTGGTATAGGCACAACATGGAGTCCTTTATAAAAACAAAGGTTTTGACTAACATTATTACATTGATAGTCAAATCTTGAGCCTTCAGTACATCAACACAAAATTTTTATTCGTGTGTTGTCGGAAGGTTTTTGTTTCCTATAGCACTACTTCTAGATTGGTATTCTCCATACCTTCAAAGCAATTTAGAGGAATAAAAACTTTTAAAGATGGACATCTAAACTCATAATAGACGTAATGATTTCGTACCAATAAAATGCCAATTTAGATTTATAAAAAATTTAAAGATATTATAAACATAAATAGACTCTAGAGATAAAAATGAATTACTACAGACTATTATGCAAGAATATTACAAGAAGATATTCAGTATTAAATGGTTTTGGGAGAACTAAATATGTCCCAGTTATAAAATACATTTTGTTTGTAAATACATTTTGTTTTGAAACTGGCCAAACTTAGTTTCAATTTTCATTTATTAGTGTGTTTTTTAAAGTCAGTTTCCAATTCGTTAAATACAATACTTAAAACCCAAACTTATTTTTACATATGTTATACGTTTTTACGTTTTTTTTTCTAACAGATATCAGATATCAAAAATTACCGAAAGAAACAATCGCAAGAGAGTAGACAGTTTTATAACTTTTCGTTCGATTTTATGATTGCAAACTCCTATTACGTCAGCGCGTGATAACATTACGTTCCAATCATCTCCGATTGTTTGCGATAAAAAATAAATATAAAAATACCGGTTCATTTGTGAGAATTGCTAAAATATCTTTTTTTTTAGACAGTTAAAAACAAAGTATTCTACATTAAGAAAAAATAGTATAATTGTTTTATCAAGGGCGGCTTCTAAAATTGTTCAAAATTAGTTGAAATTAGTATTCAGTGAGAGAACGTATTGTGTACTTCTGAATAAAAGGGATTTAAATATCCATATTTCCAATCCAAAAGAAAAGCAAAATATCTGTAATTGTTGTTTTAGAGTTAAAATTCAAACTATTTTTGGCACAAATATCTATATTTTAATTCTTAATTTAAATAAAATCTTTAACGAGAAATGCCGAATCAGGTTTTAAATTAGCTTATAGTTTAATCTCTAAATGTGAAAAAGTTTCTATGTAAAAGCCCCGGAGGAAAAAATAAAAACATACCCCTTTAAAAATCCGAATTTATTCGAATTATTTATTTTTGGGTACAATGATATAGTCCTTGAATTTTGGGCCCAAATTAGCAATGGGAATCACTTCCAATTGATTCGGGTAATTGGAGTTAAAACTCCAAATACCCTAATCAATTGGAACCACTGCCTAAATGTAGTGGTAAAATTAAAATTACTATAAAATGAGAACTAATTATCCAAATAATTTAAAATTTGACGGGGTTCTCGTTTTTCAATGGGAATTTGTTTGGTGAAAATCAATGGAGCTTTGGTATATAGTGGAGTATGAGAGAAGTGTAGCGATGGCGTTTTGTTCGGTGAAAATCAAGGAGCTTTGGAACAATGGAATGATAGAGCAATGAGGCAATGTGTTTTTTGTTTGTTGAAAATCAGTGGAGCTTTGGGATACTGGAGTAACATAGTAGTTCAGCATTTGGATTTTACTTGATGAAAACCAATGGAGCTTTGGAATTATGGTTTGACGCAGCAACGAAGTAATTGTTTTTCCTTTGGTGAAAAACAATGAAGCTTTGGGATATTGGAGTGATAGAAAATCGTAGCAAATTTGATTTTTTTGAACTTGTCATATTTAAATATTTATTTAAAGTGAAAAACAATGAAGCTTTGGGATATTGGAGTGATAGAAAATCGCTGCAAATTTGATTTGTTTGAACTTGTCATATTTAAATATTTATGTAAAGTGAAAAACAATGAAGCTTTTGGATATTGGAGTGATAGAAAATCGCAGCAAATTTGATTTGTTTGAACTTGTCATATTTGAATATTTATTTTAAAAAAACTTAACTTGAAGTTATTCACTACAAAAAATTGGTGGAACGTTACTCTGTAACGGTTGTGGCACATTTTGCCAGCTTCCACCGTGTTTACGGAGTATCGTTCTGTATATTTGAAACGGTTGAATCTGGTGTCATTCGTTTAAGACAATTTTGTTTTGTCTGAAATTAAGACTTTTCGATTTTTCAGTGAATCACACACCTCACTCCCCGTTTCTTCTAGCTCAATGGATCAGCATGATACCAGTCATTTGTTGGAGGTGTTTTCCATGCTATATTGAGAGCAATTTTTCTTTTGTAGTCTAGCTCCTGATACGTAAGAACCCTCGAGGCGTCTATATTGGTACATGTTCTCTAATTTTCCAGACATCGGTCAGCAATTTCGTTACTATACAAATAATTCGTTAGACCATCAATCATCAAGGGATATTTTCATTGGAGTGCTTTGCCCTCAGTCTGGCTATGGCACTTGAAAGGACACTTTTGGGCCACTTTTCTTCACTTGGTGGGAATAAGGGAACATTTACTTATACACTGTTAAAAATTTTGTGCTTGGTTTCACCATGATATTGGTTCCTAGTAGCTGCAACGGCTGAATGGTAAAACGTTCCACCATATTTTTGGTATTCGGTTGAACCATTTCTCAGGTTTTTTTTTCCAAATCCAGAAAAATGGTTCAACCAAACACCGAAAAAAATGTGAAACATTTCACCATTCAGCCGTTGCAGCTACTAGGAACCAATATCATGGTGAAACCAACCATCAATATCATGGTGAAACCTAGCACCAAATTTTTAACAGTGTAAATCATATGAACAACAAAACCAAGGACAACGATATAGCAACACAGATTTAAACTAAGTCGACTTAGAATCAATGTATACACTTGAAATGAGCAACAGTAATACAATGTTGCGGTACATTCATAGAAAACTACACTTTGAAAATTTCTTTTTCAGAGTTACATCACTCTAACTCTCAGATCGGGATTTTCTTTGTTCATTTCAAAGCAATTTTCTGGCGGATCGCTTAAACGGGTGTTTCGTTTTAATTGCTCGGATTTATCTTGAGGTGATTAAGTTTTTGCTTTTGAATCTAGAGTCTGGAAAGATGAAACACATCAATTAATTAAATGTGCTCTGCGGAATGGAAACTAATTTTGGGAGTTGTGTTTTAATTTAATAAATACTGGTATCAGTAACGAGATTTCTTCGCTTAAGATAATTTGTTATTCGGTTACGATTTATTTAAATTGAAATTTTGGTAGCTCTGAAGTTTATTACTTTTTTTGAGAGAGAGAGCCGAATGAAATGGTAGTAATCATTTATTTATACTTTTCTTGATGCTAGAATTTTTTTCTTCAAACATTGTTTTGTTTTATGAAGATTTGCCAATTGTTTGGTGTTAATGAAATCTTATGAAATACACGTACTAATGAAATAATTATTGAAAAAAATGTTTAATTATAACAAAGAACCAAGTAGATAATATTTTATTGAATAATAATTTTCCAAAAGCAGCAAGAAGTCTCTAGTGTCTGTTGAACTATTGTTTTTGAACTATTGTTTTGAAATCTATAAATTTACACATGAAATTCTTACCTTTTTCAGATCCACATTTGGTGATCACCTATTAGACAACATTATCTTTTCGGGATATCAACAACTGCATATTTTTTGCGTTGTGATATTTTATTTATTAAAATAGCAATGTTTGTTTAATTTAAAAATGCTACTTTTCTCATTGTGTTAAGGTTTAATTCTTCTGAATAATTCCTGATCTGAATAATATACTTAAACATGTTTAACTTCCTAAATTAATACTTGACAAAAAAAAATTATAATAGCTTAAAAGTAAATTGGTGTATTACATTCTTAATTTCATTAAAGACTATTAAATTTATTATTTTTAATCGATATTATAACAACATTACTTTCATTGTGTTTTATAAATCTTAATAACAATTTAATATTTCTCACTAAAACTTAACTAATAGAGTCATTAGACATTGGCTCAACTACCCTAGAGTCGTGACAACATTTTATATGACAACCCGCGTTCAAATAGGTCATTATTCCGGTGAACACACAATAAATTTCCATCGGCCTGGAGTGTACTAAAATGGTTCTCCTTGGGAGACGAAAAGAAGCTTTCACCATCTTTATTAAACTACTAGTGATCTGTCTTGACTCTGCTTGTAGTAGGGTAGGTACATATATATTCCGGCTTGTGTGCTTGATCAGAGATCCGCTTATAAGCCTTCGTCAAATAAGACAGACACAGAAAGAACTTTTACTGTCACAGAGAAAGGAAGTACACCCAGGGCGAAGGCGGGAATCGAACCCACACCCGTTACAGCGCGCAGACTACTAGCGTAATGGTCCAAACCACTCGGCTATCCGGGCCCCTCCTTCTAGTAAACCATTAACGACCACTTTGTGAATACAATTCCCACCTTCATTTCAGTATAAAAGCGTTAACTTTATTATTTTTTTAAAATTCGTTTTTAGTGTAATTTAATTTGTCCTATCTAAACTGTTCAGGACAATGGTCTCCATTTGTCTTATATTTTGTTAACATAGATAAACTTAAGCAGAAAGCCGTCGTTAATGAGTTAATACAAGTTTATCTTATGAGTGACTCTAATAACTTACAAACACCAACATCACTCACGCTTTTAAAACAAAATGTCAGACAACTAAGCTACCGATGAGTCAATCCGTCATCTCCTGTCGCCATAACAACGCAAGGGGCTTGACCTTTTGGACCTGAAATGTGGACCTTTACCTTGACCTGGAAATGTCGTCTTGCTTGTCAACAGTAGATGGATGGGGTGGTTTTAAAATGAAAGTCAGGGTGCATTGTTGACAGCATAGTTAGGATCGTTTATGTTTATAAGTCTGTTTATTATTTTAGTTGAATTTAATGATAACATGTATTGGATGTAGTAGTTTTATTTTTTTTTTAAGTTGCGTTTGTAGATGGTTTAAGGAGACGCGGTACCCAACAAATTAAATCCAGTATTTTTATCGCTAGTATTCAAATTAAACTATTTTTACAAAGAACTAACATTCAATAAACATATACAAAAAAAATTATAAATATTGAAACGTAAGTTTTTAAAAAAATTAAAAAATTAAAAAAAATTTAACGCTTTTTCAAAATGCTACTCCTCCTACAATTTAAAGAATTTTTTAATGAATTTTTTTTCGAAATGTTCCAACAACATCTATTAATAAAAGTTGGTATGAATATTGATCTATCAGTTAAACAAAAACCGTTATGTAGGTTTATGTATAAAAATTGCCAAAAAATAAGATTTTTTGTAAATTTTCAACTTTATCATTTTTTCAAAAAAAAATCTAATCACACTAGACCTTATCCCATACCAACTTTTGTTAAACGCATATGTTTCAACACAGGAAAAAAAATTTAGAGCTCTACATTAATTTACCTAAAAGCCTTAGGGTTTTAACCATTCACAACTGAAAAATTTAAAAGTTTAAAAAATCAACATAAAATTTCAAAAACCATTTTAAAAAACCACTATATAATTTTCAATAAACATCCACCATTATAAAAGAGTCCTTTTTTTGCAATATCCTTAGCTCACAGCATTCGAGCATGTTTAATTATTTTCTGGACAGCCCTAAATTTTGGGTAATGCGTCCGGTCCCCTTAATTTTAATTGGAGCAAACAAAATTATTAAGTTTTAAAATCTAGTGGCTTAAAAGTTGTTTGTAATATGGTTAATATTGAATCTGAATTTTATCAATTCACAAGCTATGTGCTTAGATTGTTTGTAGAACTTTTTAATTGTTTTTCTTACTGTTTATATTTATTACATAATTATTAGTATTTCTCAAGTAAATAAAAATTATACTTATATATTAAATAATAAAATAAATTCTTTTAAAATTAAGAACTGGTACAGTTGATAATAATAGAAATTTCAGGATCTTAGATGAAATTTACTTGAAGTATATGAACCAAAATTGTATTCAATAGAAATAACACATCCCCTATTCAAACATATTTAACTTTATATTTTTCAATTCTGAATTTATTAAATAGTTTTTCGTCAACATTTTCTGTCATCCATTTTTTACTTAATCTGTATTTTTTAATAATATATTTTTTTTAAAAAATAGGAGCGTATAGGAGGATGAGCGTACCTAGGACCACATGTACCTAGGTTTGCCACCCACAAATCTAAATATATTTCATTTTAAGTGTTGTTTTTTATAACGGTAACTCCATTTGCCTTTATTTAATTTTATTTAGTCTTGATAATAAGCTTGTGGCAAGTGTGTAGGTGTGAATAAAAGGTTATTAATGTCCAAAAGTAAACTTTTCTATAATATTTGTTTTGTTATTTTTATTTAAGTTCAATATTTTTTATCGAACTTTATTGCAAACATATCTTATAACATCATATACTATTGAAATAATGTACCATTTTAAATTCATCTCCATGATATTTTTTAATAAAAGATATTTTTTATAAATTTTCCATGTCTATAGTACCTACAGCCATGTGGTCCAGTAGCTGTAATAAGCTCCAAAATCTTTTTACAAGAAAATTATGGATTGCTAAATTCTGTACCTATATTTTTTTTAAGCTCTTAAGATAACAATAACCAATTTCCTCTCCTATTTAACAAAAATAAATACATGGGAAACTTTAATTTTGTTTATTGCTTTGTTTCGAAAGTAATTTTTCAAAAAAATCTAATTACTTTTGTGTGTTTTTGTTTAAAAAAATAGATATTAGATCAATTATTTTCTGTATAGCACAACAATTTGATACTATTAAATAACTCGAAGTAGATATGGTGAAATTGTTAAATTTACATACTAAATTAATACTTCTAAATTTATTTAAGAATGCTTTTTTTAGTTAATTGTTGTCTTACTACAGAAAATTTAGCCATCTACTTACCTTAGAAATAACTTCTTATCTTTTGAGGTGAACATCGAAGTAGCAAGCATGAAGGAAGCAAACTGAGGAAGCATCAGGTTGAGGATTTCTGCATGATTCTTCTATAAAAAATAAAAGATTTAGGTTTGGAAAATTAATAAAATAAATGTTGTGTGAATCTAAATTAATTTATTAAAACTAATATTCAAAATATATAGTTTTATTAGTAATTGTTTAAATTTACGTAACAAAACATTGAATACCAAACAAAAACGTATGGATATCGTGCATTCAAAATTAAAATGGATTTTCGAACATCTATTACAAAGTCATTTGACTTTGTTTTGTTTATTTTTTTAGGCACGAGAATCCCAAAAATATCAGAAAAATTTATGCAACTACAAAGGCAACTATTGTAATACCTTTACCTTATAAGCTTTAAAAAATGATAAAAGCGAAATGTTGTAAGACTTGGTAAACTAACAGGAATTCAATAGGTTATTATCAAACAAAATTGCAGTTTTTGAATAAGATTCATTTAATAAGTCAAACTAAATCAATTAATCTCTAAAATTAAGATAGAAACACACTTTTTCCAACTATTTCATCAGCAAAGTAAAAGCCTCCCAATTAACGACTAAACTAAAAATAGATATTCACAGCATTCCGAAACTCTTTGCTACAAAGTATCTTCCCGACTCAAAAAATCAATTACATTGTTTCAACTTAGCGAAGCGAACTCAAGCTCTCAAGTCTCAAAAAACCACTTCTGCTATCAGAAAGCCAACTAAATACGGTACCTTAAGCATTAAGAATTCAACTAAAAATATCAGATTTTAAAACAAAAAAAAGCAATAAAATAGTTCAAGAAAGCTCGAAACATAAAACTACCCAACTTCCAACTAAAAATAATCAGTTACAATGTTTCAACTTGGCAAAAAAAAAAAACTCTCAACAACACCAAAAACTAAAATAAGTATGGTACTTAGTAGCTTAAGCATTAAAATTTCAACTAAGAATCAGGCTTTAAAAACTTAAAAAAGCAATAAGAAAGGGGAAAAAATTCCGGAAAAATTATACCTTTACTAACACACACACAGTCAATAAAAAATTAAATCCTGTAATATTGGATACGAATCTATTCAAAAGCACCAAAAACCAAACTAAGTACGGTACTTAGTACCATAAGCATAACAATTCAACTAAGTATCACGCTTTAAAACAAAAGAAAAGCAATAAAATATTTTTTTTAACTCCAAAAAATGCATACCTTCACTTTCAGTAAAAAAATTCATGCTCGGCCATATTGGATACGAACCTCCACCAAAGGTCATCTAAGGATAAATTGGGAGCAATTGGATGCGGAAGATGAAAGTGCTGGAATTTGAGAGAAATGCAATGGCGGCCCCAATCAATAGGGGAGGCTTCTTCTCTCTCTGACAGCAATGCGGTAGGCCGGTCCCCAGTGCGCACGAGACTTTCGCTTTCGCACTCCGCACGCATTAATAATGCGCACGTTTAATGGAGGGGAAATGAAAAGGTTTTTGCTGAATAAAGAGTGAGGGGGGGGGGGGGGAATAAAAAGAGTGAGGTATGTTTTATGGAGGTTTAACCTTATGAAGTAAAAAAACGAAATTTTTCCTTAGTGTAAATGTGTTCTTAGAAGGAAATTCAAAACTAATAAGTAGGAAATAGGGTTTTAAATATAAATATTTTATTAAACAGATTGAAGTACGTTTTATGGAAGTTTTAACCTTCTGAAGTAAAAAAAGCGAAATTTCTTTAGAGTAAATGCGTTCTTAGAAGGAAATTCAAAACTAATAAGTATGAAATAGGGTTTTAAATATAAATATTTTATTAAACAGATTGATGTACGTTTTATGGAAGTTTTACCTCCTGAACTAGAAAAGAAGAATGTTAATAGTGGGAATTTGTTCTTAGAAGGAAATACATAACTAATAAGTATAAAATATAGTTTTATATATTTTATTAAAAAGAGTACGTACGTTTAACCTTCTGTATTGGAAAAGTGCAAGTGTCCATTGTGTAAATTAGTTCTTAGGAGGAAATTTAAACTAATAAGCATAAAAGTGACTCTTAAATATATTATTAAAAAGAACGAATTAAGTACAAACATAACTATTTTCATAAAATTTACATTTGAATAAGATATAGCAAAAAAGAGTTTGAATTGTAATTATGGAGGTTTCACCTTCTGAACTAGAAAAGAGAAATGCAGGTAGTGTAAATTTGTTCTTAGAAGAAAATTTATAGCTAATAAGCATAAAAGTGGATTTTTTTATTTTATTAAGAGAACGAAATAAGTACAAAAGCTTCATAACCGTTTTCATAAGAAATAAAATCATATAATAGTAGAAGAAAATTTTCCTAGAATTAAATTTAATATAAGTATAAAAGCGGATTTAAATATTTTAATAGCTTGATGAAAAAATAAGTACAAATAACTATATAAATGAAATAGAAATTTCATTCGATTTACACTTCAATAAATCAACCTTCAGAATATATTTATTATACAGCTTTACCTTTATAACTAGAAGAAGAAAAATATAAGAAAAAAATATTTTTCATTGAAGATTAACTATTAAAGAAGACTTAATTATATGAATAAAAGAACACGCAAAAAAATTTTATACGCCCATAAAACTGATAAAAATTAATGTAATAAGACTTTTGAATGTATTGGGAAAAATTTGAACGTTTTTATTGCTAAGAAAAGAATATTAAAATGTACATTTGTTTTCTTATAAGAAATTTTAAATTTAGTATAGTATTTTAGTTTTCTAATTTTGTTATAGAAATGAATGAAGTAAATACAAAGAGCTCATTAGAAATTTCATAAGCTTTACATTTCACAAAACTAACAGGCAAAGCATGGAATGTATTCTGTAAGTTTAATCTTCTGATCTCGAAGAGAAGGAGAATATCAATAGTGCAATTAGTTTTCCTTAAATAATAACTATTCATATAAGTCTAGAGGTAGGTTTGTAATACTTAACAAGTACAGAACTTATAAGGAATTTTATAAGTATTTTGTAAAAAATTACGGAATTTATTCGACAAGAGTTATGATTTATTTAGAGAATCAAAATGAATAATTATTATGTATGTATGTATGTATGTATGTATGTATGTATTATATATATATTATATATATATATATATATATTAATTAATATATAATTATATATATATATATATATAATTAATATATATATATATCTATATATATAATATATATATATATATTATATATTATATATTATTGATATGTTTATGATTATATTTAGAGTATATATATATGATATATAGTATGTATATGTATATATATATATATAATATATATATATATATATATATATATATATATATATATATATTATATATATATATATATATATATATAAGAGTATTCTGAGTATTAGAATATTGAGTAATATAATGTATTTGTAAAAGTTAAACCCTCTTTTGACCCATAAGAAGAAAATATTCATTGATTGCATTGCTTTTCTTTGAAGGAAATTTGTAATAAGTAAAAGACTTGGTCTTAAAAGTTTTATTTAAAAGAATAAAATAAGTACAAAGTACTAATATTAATAATGCTATTAGTTCAATGGAATATTGTTACACCAAATTTTATACAATGAACTTAAAGTAATTTTTTTTCCACATCATACCAAGATGTTTTTTTATCTACTATTTCGCTAGCATAACCCATGGTAGCCCTAGGATCCCCTAACGGAAACCAAGTCAGTATGAAACAAAATTCCTATGGTTCTACAGTTCCCACTTTTTTCAAGAAGATACTCTATTATTAAGTTCAGGGTAATGAAGCAAATCGGAGTGTATCATAAGTTTGACACACCCTTCCAGACATCCCGACATGTTTCCGAGTGACTAACTTTGGTTGCATTTTTTTTAAATTCCTATAACTTAACGCCATATTTTTTTAGGTTGCTATTCAGTACATATAGAGAGTGTTTTTAGTTTTATTACTTCGTTCTTGATGAAATGTTATCTTGTTTTTTTGGCGAAAAGTTACGGCAATTTTGGATTAAGTTTACTTTACTCCAAATATGACGTTCTTGTAATCAAAGGAGTGCATGATAGAAGGGAATTATGACTAATTTGACTTGGGTATAAAAAATATATACTAAAATATAACCAACAAATTTCGTTTGTTTGTCAAATGTAATTGGTCGAGTATAAGCAGTTCAATTCCAGCGTGAATTTTTTGTTGGTGCTACTAGTCCTTTTATTAATATTTTGGGATGTAACCTTACTCATTTTTAGATAGAACCTACTTTTAAATATGTATCGAAATAAATACGATTAACCAATATTTTTTTTATTTTAAGAGTGATTTCAATTTTTCATCAACAAGGAATGCTCTATGGTCTCATCTAAACTATGGTAACAGAGTGGACATAAATTAATTCAAAATTTCATAAATTATGATTTTTAACAGATTATGGAGCATTTAGGACACCTGTTACTTTTGCTAAATTAAGAATTGTATTTTCTGTATATAATTGTATTTTCAGTATTTACTTCATTACGAATAAAATATTTAATGGGTGGTGATATGGAAGTTAATTTTAACATTTTCATTTATTAATCATTTAATTTAGGGCACACAGATTTTTAAAAAAAATAGAACGGATTTTCTGGATATTTGTTTTATAAGATTATTCCAGACAATAGTAACGCAACAAAAAAAAATCTCCATTTTAGCTTCCACACTACGTTTATAACTTAAAAATTGGAAGGTATTATAATCGTTCAGTCCGTCTGTCCATCCGTCTGTCACCCACTTTCATAAACCAAACTACAAATGCTACAAGCAAGTGCGAAACGTCAAAAAATTCAGCGCATCGAAATTAGAAGACATTGAAAATCTCAGAAAAAAAATTGAATTCAAACTACTTTAATTATTAAAAAAAACTGCAAAATTTAATGCTCATTTTAAAAACATAAGAATACATTTTTATTAGAATTAAATCACCATTGCCATTCGCAACAATCACTCGAGAAACTTTAATTCTTAAAAAAAAAAAATTAATGGGCTTGTTTCAACACTTTGTCAAAGAAAACGAAACATCCAATGAAATCTCAGTTCGGAGCGCGTGACGTCATAAGAAATATTCCTATTACAATAAATTTATTTTTGCGACATCAATCAGTTTGAAATGACGTCAAATATATTTCACAAAGAGATTTCTTTGTTTACATGTTGATATGAATTGTTTTGATTCTATTTAAAAGAGATAAATATTACATATTTATTCTTTGAAATATAAATTAATTTTTGCAAACGATAATAATTATTATTGAAGAAATAATTATTGAATTTTCGAAATAAAATAATGAAACTTACCAAATTTAGCGTGTAAATGTTTATAAAAGAATAAATATTGTGTTTGGTGACTTCTTTCTGGTTGAACACAAATGTTGTGTGGAAGCGGGCTGAGTGACAGATTCTGTTACAAACATACTTGTTTATTTTAACTATTTAAAATGTTGATTTGTAAGAAATATTGATAACGATCCAATGTCTTGTCTCTCCTACCTAGACTTACTAGAAAGACAGGCATGTAGTACCAAAAACCCATTCACCATTTAAAATTTAAAAGTTTTTTTTCTAGACATTGTTCCACACATTTCAGAACCATAAGTCTAAGCTTTTTAATGTAATGTTAATGCCCGTCTTTACTGGCCTGAATTCATAAACATATATGTAAAAATTTTACAAAGAAAAATAGCATATGCCTTCAATGCTTACATTTGTAAATACGCAGGTCTTACGTCAAATTTATTATACTATTTAAATAATAAATGTTAAATTTCTAAACTGTTTATATGCACCTAAAAATTATTATTTCAAAATATACGGCCGTGGTAGAAAATAAACAAGCATGATTCATCATATTCTTTAAATTAACGATCACCGTTTATAAAGTTAAGTGAACGGTAAAAAAATTAAAATAGAAGACATTATAGGCAGACTCGAAGTTTCCCGGCGACATCAAACAAAATGGCGGCCATTACTGGAACGCTTTCCCCGGGAAAATTAATTCGCAAAGAACCGAAAATGAAAGTTAAAAAGGGAAAACTCGCTTCCAAAGCTCCCACTGATGATGCGGACTTTTCTCTTTCATTCAAGAGTGACGGCCTAACAACACATGCGTTGCCTAGCAACGGGTACGGTTGCCATGACTACCATCAAGGACGTTGCTATGGGAACTGGAAGTCCCATTCAATGATGGCGGACAACGGTGATAATCTGCTGTAGGAGATATGAAATTATTCAATTTTTGGAGACGAACTTTCAATATTTTAAAAATATTGACGATGAAATGGCTTCGCGGAAATATTTATAGCGATATTCTGTTAGCCAGGGAAAGTTTTATCGATTCGTGCATCGACAGTAGTTTACGACGGCGTTCTATTGATTTATGAAAGCTGTTCCATAGTTCCAGGTGTTTTACACCAGTTGTATTGATCAATACTGACACGGCTTTATTGTTTGATTATAAGTAAATAATTCAATTTTCGTGAAAAGTTTATGTCGATTTAAGCATGTCGAGTTGACATTACAAAATAATATTGACTGTTTTAAAGGTCAATCACAGTTCGCAAACTAAAAACAAATCTTTAAAATTTATAGTAAGGCTAGAATTAGTATATTGAACATCCCAAAGCTGGTTTGATTATATTGTAAGACAATTTCATTTTGAAATCATAAGCTAGATAAGTATCTAGTGGGTTTTTTAATATTTATTTATTTATTTTATTTTAATATTTTTTAATACTTAATTTTTAATTTGTTATTAAAAGTTGTCACAAAAAACTATAATTTAATGTGATATTTCTTACAGGAAAATGGACCCTGAATTCTTAAAATAGTCTTATTTAGATATTTTTCTCAAACAGAAAAATTCAAACGTTGGTGAAAAGACAATAACTAAATAAATTCTTTAACTATTTTTTTTTGTGGTGGTTCAAACTATGGACCGTTCAACTATGGAATGGTTCAACTAAATACCGAAAACATTGTGAAACATTTCACCGCATAACCGGAAACACATTTTTAGGAACCATATTTTTAGTGAAACCAAGAGCCAAATTGTTAACAGTGTATTATTCTTTTGTATGGAGAATTTTCCAGACAATATTTATCAATTCATTCTGAAGAGTACACTGCTAAAAAATTTTGTGCTTGGTTCCTTTCACCATGATATTGGTTCCTAGTAGCTGCAACGGCTGTGTGGTGAAATGTTTCACCTTTTTTTCGGTGTTTGGTTGAACCATTTTTCTGGATTTGGAAACAAAAACCTGAAAAAAGGTTCAACCTAATACCTAAAATATGGTGGAACGTTTCACCATTCAGCCGTTGCAGCTACTAGGAACCAATATCATGGTGAAAGGAACCAATATCATGGTGAAACCAAGCACAAAATTTTAACAGTGTATCTTGCAAGATGACTCTTGAAATAAAGATTAACCTCGATCTTTTTTTTTAATTTTTAAATGCTGCAAACTAATACGCAGTACCTGTTCTGGTAAAAGTAAAAACTATTTTAAATTTCTCAAACTCGTCAGACAGAAAATTTCTTGACAATTCATAACAAATGTTTTCTTGAGAATTCATAGTAACTGTATAGATTTTTTAATCAATTCTGAATACGTGGAAATAATAGTTTAATTTCGGCTCTACGCTTGATTTCCCCACGTTTGAAGTGATTCTTAACAAAGTATAAAATAAAAAATATCATGAAATAAACTCCTATGAATCAGCAAAAAAAAAAGCCGATTCCCGTCATCTTTAGTATCCAATATGTTACTGAACTGTTACTTTAGCTTACACTCTAAACATTTAAATTTTCAAAATTGAGAAAAAATACTTACATCTGAGTAAGTCGCATAATCAAAATGTCTCTGGGTAAGTATTACTCAACTCGGCGGAATTATCGAAGGCTAACTGCTCATTATAATAGCAGAATCCTTTTAGGGCAATTTCCGTTCAAGAAAATTTTACATTTTCATTTGTAGAACGTGCACCAACCTTTCGAGTATTTTGGCAATTAAAAAGTCACGCTAAACAACAGTAAACCAGAAAAACATTGTGTCGACATTGATATGAGTAATAATTTTCTACTTTAACAAAATCCCAACGAAAGCTCTCTCCTTACACATCCACAAATACAACTAACCTAACTTCCAAAAACCACTGGCAAAAAGAAATCCACAAAAGACCCGAGTTTCAACCAGAAGGAATTTAGCAAACTTTAAGTGTGTATATCGGAATATGAGTAATAATTTCTTACCTTAGATCTTTGAAAATTCCCGATCTTTGAAAACTCACACAAATCCAACTCATATTCATTTCTGAAGCTAACTTCAAAAAATCACTGCCAAAAAGAATTCCACAAGAGACCCATGGTTCATCCTTCCAACTACCATCAGCAACACCATCTGCCTTTTGGATCGAATATTTTTATTACGGATTTAATTAGGTCCCGTCGTAATTTTGGCAGCGTGGAATATCCTGGGGAACACAAAAGAGGAAACCCCGATTGTATGGATTAACGTTACACTAAATTTATGGAGTATCCTTACACTGCAAGGTAGGAGTAACTTCATGTGTAAAATTACTCCATAAAACTGGAAAGAGCTGTTTCTAACAGTTTCATGGAGTAAAGATACGCAAAGTAGTTTTACAAAAATACACGGTTCACACGTACAGAGAAAGAAGCCAAGAAAAAAAAACTTCCACGATATTTTAACTGTATTTTAAGGCAAATACAAGGGAAACTGTTTGACTGCGATATTTTTAATGAACTTCCAGAAAACCAACGTTATCTATCTGCGAATTATCGAAAGCTGACTGCACATTACAATACTTAACTCATTTTTAGGACTATTTTCATGCAGGAATATTGTACATTTTCATTTGCAGAACATATAATTTTGGGTATTTTAGCTCCTAAAAAAAGCTAACCAGGAGGGGTGAAACAAAATGTAAGTGTATCGTTAAAATATGAGTAATAATTTCCTACCTTAACAGAATTCCAACGAAAGCTCTATCCTTACACATCCACAAATCCAACTTCTGAAGCTAACTTCCGAAAAGAACTGGCAAAAAGAAATCCACAAGAAACCCGAGGCTCCATCACCCAGCTACCAGCCACACCATCTGCCTTTCGGAGAGTGTTTACTGCCGATACCTTTTCGCACAAGAGTTCCATTTTTATTACCGATTTAATTGGAGCCCCGTCGTAATTTTGGCAGCGTGGAAGGTCCTGGGGCACACAAAAGATAGAACCCCCGGGCTCCACAATTGGTGTCAGCGAGAATTTATGACTTTCGTTCACGAAAAGGTATTTACCTTTCTTTTTTACGACTGGTGGGGAGCAGGGAAAAGGTATATGGCCAGTAAAATATCAAAAAATATATTCAATTTTGCACCTGGTATGGATCGATCTATTACACAGATGTGCCGAGTGCTGGTTAGGTCAGAGGTTCTCAAAGCAAGCGTAGTGGCGCCCACAGAATCTCTGATTCTAATAACCCATAGATATCAAAGTTAAAGTATTAGATTGACAGATCACGTGACCTCCAATGCTAACGACGGGACGCGCATGGAGGCTTTTTAAGAGGGCAAAATGGCCAGTGTTGCCGCCACTTTAAGGAGAAAAATGCTACGAAAAAAAAAACCATTTAATACTAAAATTACAAAAAAATATCGTAAAAATACTAGCTGCATTTTCGAATCTTTTTAGTGACTTTAAATCGTTTTCTAGTATTTTTTTGTAATTTTAGAATTAAATGGTATTTTTCGTAGTATTTTTCTCCTTAAAGTGGCAGCGACACTAACCATTTTGCCCTCTTAAAAGCCTCCATGCGCATCCCGTCGTTAGCATTGGAGGTCACGTGATCTATCAGTCTAATACTTTAACTATGATATCTATGTAATAACCACTTTTAACCCCCTGAGTGGTACAGGCATATAAACCGGTCACCTGACTGTCAGGTTTTACAGCCACACACATTTTTTTTAGTTTATAAATTTTTACGTTTACTAAATGTTAAAATTTAAAGTGCGGATGAGTTTTTATAATCATCCACTCCTGGAATATAATTTTAAAATATTTAAATAAATTAATTTTTCATTTTAAAAAGTAAACTTTTATCTTATACAATGTTAACAAGTTTACACTTCTGCCAATTTACTTATCCCTCAGAGAGTTAAGCCTTGTTGTATCTCAATATGATTGCTTTTAAATATTTTCAATAATAAGTATTTATACCAAACAATCTACACTCTTAAATCAAACGAGCGGTTTCAACTCAGTCTGAGTTAATTTCCACTCCTTTCCGTGCCGAAAATGCACTTCCCCTATAGGAGTGAATTTCACTCTTTTCGGAGTGGGTAAAAGAAATAAAAGAAAACAATCTGCGTCCTTCACTCTTAAAACGAGCGGTTTTAACTCAGCCTGAGTTAATTTTCATTCCTTTCCGGTGCCGAAAATGCACTTCTCCTATAGGAGTGAATTTCACTCTTTGTTTTAAGAGTGTACATTACAATCTACAACAATCTTTCAACCTGAGTGCCTATACATCTGAAAACCAGCGTCTGGCCAACTAGACACTCAAGCTTTCGACTCTGAGTTTATTCCTTCTAAAAATATTAGGTTAGCACTAAGTACTTCAATGTCGAAGCTTGTTTCTGCAATCAATATCGATTCATTTTTCGAAACTCCCAAAACAGCCTCCTAAAGTCATTCTTTTTATTTTGTTTATGATGACCTTATGCTCCTATTGGTGAATATGAGGATTCCTATTGATTTTTATATTATTAAATTGGAACCTATTTTTGCATAAACATCTAATTTAAAAAAAAAAATCTTAACCGTCAAAAAATCAAAAAGTAATACACCTCGAATCCTAAATTAAAACCACTCCTTTTAAATTTAACATTTCCCCCCTAAACAATCTCATAATTGAGAAATGATTAAGTAAATAGAAATTCCGGCGCGCATTCATTAACTTTTAAAACCTTTCCTCCGCGCACTTTTATTTACTGCTACATTCTCAAGAAAGCGCCTTTTTTCATTTTTATAGCCGCCATTTTACAAATTGCCTGGACTCCGTTTATGAGCTTTTGCAGCAGAGCTCTCTTTCAAGTAGAAGAGCTCAGGTAATTGCTCAGAACCACGGTTGCGCTTTTAAACTCTCATTTATAAAGTGCTTTAGATTAGATGGGGGTTTTTAGAATGAAGGAGTAAGATTTTCATAAGGAAAACTTGTTTTAATTATGGTTTTTATGATAAAATGTCTTATTGGTGATAATTAAGAACTGATCCAGAGTTCAGTATAATTAAAGCCAGTTTTTTTTTAATCCGAAAGCCCATTGCAATGTCACTGTCAACAATAAATAACTAATTTTCCGACCTTTGTTACAGTTCATGATTAACTGTAAATTATAATTAGTTTAAAATACAATTATTAATGTTTTCCTATACGTTTTCTAGATGTTATCCTTTTGGTTGGAGCGTATACGAAAACTCCTATGATCCCATCTCCCGGAATATCTGTATTTATCAATGAAATTTATATTATAATTATAATATGGAGAACACTCTAATATTTTAAGCCAGTCTGTCTTTTTTCTTTTTTTATTCTGCCCCAATATTGACATGGGAAGTACAGAACAGCTGAAAACATTTTGACAGCTGCAGAGAAATCGTCATGAAAGCTAATGACTCTGAATTAATTGTTATGGATATGGCAGGCTATGAAGGTAAACTTGTTAACAAAACAAGATATTTAAAAATGGCTGAAAAATGGTCTTCTGACCCATAAGCGGCATTGGAGTTATACTTTGAAAACAATTGGAAAGAGCAAAAAAAAACCTGCTTTGTTTTCAGCAACATCTGTAAGAAAAGTTGGGCTTAAATGACACATTTAAGCTTCAAGTTTTCCTACTCGACTTAATGAAAGGTTAGAAAACCTGATATTTGAAGAGACATCTTGTTCGGCGTTTACGCGACTTATAAAAATATTAAGTTCATCGCGAACAGTCAATTATAATGAATAGGGGAGAGTGGGGACTAATGGCACAAATTTTTATTATGCTCTGTATTTCAGCTAAAATATAAGAATTTTAATTTCTTTTTACAAGCTCATAAACTGAACATTCGTTTACTTAAAAAGTCATTCGAAATTTTAGTTGCTGAGCATTTTAAACAAACATGTAAATGTCCCATTAGCCCCTATATGTGGGGTCTAATGGGACATGGTGCAGGGCTAATGGGACATGGTAAATTTGCCTTAATTAAACTTTCAAAAAATGGAAAAGTAATCAGAAAATAAAATTTTAAATCAAATACTCTTTACATAATGTATACATAATGAAATTTTATTTTTTAAAAACAATTATTTCCCATTGAAAGGTGAAATATCAAAGTTAAAACTCAAAATTGCTCCCATAATAGTTGCTAAATCACTGGAAATGAGAGTTTTGTAAGTAAATCTTCTAAAATTTATCCTATACTTGCCCTCGTTTTCAGGGTACGTGAATTAAAAAAGACCGTTTTTATCTTCAAATAACTTACCAGTTCATGGCAATCTATTTCAGATATCAATTCAAAGCAATAAAGAATAGTTTGCTTTCTAGCAAATTATTCTTTTGTTCTCATTTGTCTTCACTAAGCTCTGTTCAGATCTAATTAATGAAATTGCAGGTGGAAAAATATGTCACCAATAAAGCTATTTGAACTTTCACTTATTATACAACGAAAAAAATTCAAAAAGTTTAAAATTAAAGTTTAAAAAAAGTTTTTGGCAACTTGACTGAATAAGATATTAGAGACATATATAGATTCTCCAAGAGAAGCATACAAAGCTAGGTATATTCGTGTCTCACTTGACCCCACAGTGTTATTATTTATAAATGATCTAACACAGAACCAAGTGTATTTCACCACAGTATTTGACATACAATATCTTAATCTATGATATGTCTTCTACCTAAAACTATAGTTTAATCAATGAAAAGTTTTTATTTAATACTTTAAAAGTGTAAAAAAAAGGTACACTTTTAATTACCTTGGATTCTCCAAAACAACAATTCTTCTCTCCACATCAACATATACTTTTAATGGTCGATCTTTGGTTGTTAAAATGTGAAGTCTAACTGTGTCACAATGTTGTAGTGCAGAAATATTTGTAAAAAAAGTATATATTTTTTCCTTTTTTTGCCCCTTGTCTCATTAGCCCTGCGTCCCATTAGCCCCCACTCTCCCCAACGGAATGAAGTCCAAATATTACAAGAGAAGGGATAAAAAGCATTCTTTTTACTTTACTGTTCGCAAAATTGTCTGTGCTACCATTTGCAGTGGGCCTTATCATACGGTAACCCGGATCTTAAAACGTAATTGTTGGTTTTCTAGTATCTCCTATATTAAAGTAAATAAGTTGCATTTTCATCGTCTTACCAAGTTTGTCATTTTACAATCGCAATCACTTCGATTAGTTAATTCTGAGCTTCCTGCAGTGGAAAAAATCAAAAGTGACGTATAATCAGTGTATAACTTTTTAAACTTTCATCGCTGCATACTGAAATTCTGCACTCTCTATCTTTTAATTTTTCTAACCGAATCTCAATAACGTACACTCATAATCATTTGTCTCTTATATATTTATATCTCTCCTTATTCCCCAACACTTTCTCTATCTCTAATTCAAAGAAAACCCCAGAATGAAACCGAACCGAAAAGCGATCCAATTCAGTAAATAAAAAAACTTATCGAAAGGAGCGAAACAGAATAAAGTTATCCATCCCAACAAATAAAAAAAAATCGAGGGAAAACTTCCCGGCCCAATCTCCACTAAAGAAGAGAAGTTAGGACAAATTCGAAAGATGCAACTGAAAAAGAAATAAAAAAAGAGAGAGGGAAAGAGAGAGGACACAATAAAATTATAAGTCGTAAGGGAGAGAGGACGTTTTGTAAGAGAGGGTAATCTATCTTCATCCAGTGGACAAGGCATGAGGGCGGCTCCCCATTGTACGTTGACAGCCACCACTGAACGGTGGGTTGGGTGGATTGACGTTGCGCTTGAGCTAGTGGTTTGGGCTAGAGCAACTCAATATCAAGTGCTATACTCTTTCTGAATGCAAGGCAAGTTTTGAAAATACTTTCTTCTCCTACCACTTCGCCGACCCGGCGGCGCAACGGTTAGGGAGCTAGCCTGGGTTCGGGTAAGGCAGGGATGTTTGGGCGCTTTCTCACTTGACGACACGATACAGTCCTGCACAAAAGTTTAGGCACTACATAAATATCATGCTTTACAAATTAGTATTAAAAGAGCAGAATTAATCTTTATTACACTTAAACATATGCACACGTGTATTCAAAAATACAATTTTGAAAATGAAAAAAAAAACAAATATGTGGCGAATTAGCCGCAAACATAGAAAAAATGACAAAAATCCGTTTCACATAAATTTAGGCACATATCGATTTTTTTTTAATTTTTGGAAACAAGTGAAAAGTTTTAATAGTCAATAAAGCTTCCTCGTTGTTTTATCAATTCAAAAACACGTTTTTTCATTGAAAACACAAGCTTTTGCAGGGTTTTAGGCTTTATACCATACCACGCTGCTTCAATGGCTTCTTTAAGTTCAGAAACTGTTGTATACTGCTTTCCGTTGGCATATACTACTTTTGTAAGAATCCCCATACACTTTCTATAGGATTACAGTCAGGACTATATGCAGGCCAATCAAGAACCGTGATTTTTGTGGATCGAAACCAACCTTTCGTTGAACTGGATGTGTGGATAGAGGCGTTGTCTTGTTGAAACTTCCAGTTGGGTCCACATAATAACTTCCCAAATGGTAACAAATTACTCTCGAGGGTTTCCTTGTATTTCTCAGAGTTTTGCTTCCCCTTTGTAAACGCTAGAGAAGTCTGAAAGAAAATCCCCCACAAACCATCACTGAACCTCCTCCTTGACGTCGGCTAAACTGAGTCACAGCACCTTTACGAAGATCATGCCAGTAGTAAGAAAACCCGTCTGGGCCATCCAAGTTCCATTTTTTTCATCACTAAAGATTACCTCTAACCATTCGTCACTATATGACATGTGCTGCTGAGCCCAATTTAGTCTGGCTTCTTTGTGATGAGACTGCAACCGTGGCTTACGTTTAACTTTAGGTTTTTTTAAAAATCCACATTCCACAATTTTTATACGTATAATTTCTCTTGAAACCTTGGTGGCAATTACATTTTTAATCTGATTTGCAGAGCAATATCTGTTTGAAGCAAGTTTCCTAATTTGCCTATCATCTCGTTTGCTGGTCGCTCTGGGCCTTCCAGACCGTGAGTTTGCCTGGTATACATCACCACGTGCTAAAACTCTCTAAATACCTTTTTTGGATCGATTTAATTCTATTGAAATATCAGAAACGGATTTACCTCGGCTTTTTAATTTCCAAATTCTTATGATCTCCACAAACGAAAATTGCTTTGACTTCGGCATCCTTATCAACAGTGAAAACTATTCCAAACTTTTATAGCAGCTTTGAGACACTCCCCTTTGATAACGCAGTCACTTCCGCTCAAGAATTTGCATAAACATTACTTTTGTGTCTATACTTTTGAGGCATGGCAACTTTGCAAAATTTCGACTTGTTGATGTTAGACAATTTTATTTATTTTTTGTTCTGGATTTTTTTGTTACTCTTTTTTCTTACGAGTTTAACAATATAAACTTAAAAGAATTTAGTGGGAATTAATGAATACTATCGATATTTTCAGGAATTGCTTCTGTGCCTAAACTTTTGTGCAGGGCTGTACCGATATGTATCGGGTGCCGACCCGGCGGCGCAACGGTTAGGGAGCTAGCCTTTGGAGCCTCTGGGTTCGGGTTCAAATCCCGGTAAGGCATGGATGTTTGTGTTTGTCGAGTATATGCGGAGTACGTGCTCGTTAAATCTGTTGGGTCCGAAAGTCCTCCAAGTTCCCATACCAAATCAATACCTCTGGGGGTGACAAACCAATTCTGGGGATCCTCTAGTTGGCCTCTGTCTCTAAAAATTAGATGGATCCACTTATATGTGTGTGTTGTCTGTTGTGTCTGTCTTACTTGACGAAGGTTTATAAGCGGGTCTCTGACCAAGCACACAAACCTGAATATATATGTCTACCAACAAATGTATCGGGTCCGATTCTGCACCGATACCGTGTCGTTCGTCTAGAGCTTTTTCACTAAGCGATTTTCCACCGATAAAAACGTTATTTTTTCTCTCATTTCGTGCTCATCTGTTGCCGAGCGCGGACGTTTTTCTGTGACCTCGTCCTGCGCATTGAATTGTTCCTTTCAATAATACGATTTTTGTGTGTGTTTGGCGTTTATAATTAAAAATAGAATATAATAGAATTATTATGAATACCCCATTTATTATTAATGATATTATTTTTAAAAAAATATTTTTTAAGTTATGGATTAAATATATTTTAGAAAAATATTCTGTAGTTAGATAGAACGAGTTATTTTAAAAATAAATTAATAGTTTAAATATTTTGGATGATTCCTAAGCAAATATTATTGGAGTATATTTTTTAGTGGGATTGAAAGGGTTAAAAAAAACTTAATTTTTTGTTCTACAAATCTAAAATTTGTGAAATAGGCAGGGCTCATTATGCATCCAGAATGAAATGGTGAAAAAAATCTTAATTTTTTAACTAAAATTTAAGGAAAAATTTTTTGGAACTATAACATTTGAATAATTATAACAATACTTTTCGAAACTTTATTTGTTAAAAATAGTTAAATTTTTAATCATTTAAAAATGCAAACATGAAGAATTTAGGGGAGGGGGACCAATTTGTTTAATAAATTTTTTTCATAGGGAATTTTCTTTTTACTATGTATTTCATGTCTTCATTTAACTACAACTAACATTATTTAATTCTTCAAAAGACATGATTCTTCCATCTAACGACACGAAAAGAAATATAACTTTATAGAAAAATGTATGGAGAATTTAATAAAAATTATTTGGAAATAGTGCGAGTTTTAACTTGTGAGAAAAAAAATCGCAAGCTGATGATGTCTTCCAATGTTCAATCCATCAATGATTTCTTTTTAATATACGTTCTTATTTTTTACTTTTATCCAATAATTATTACATTTGGCTTCATTTAAGACTAGATAAATGTAATTAGAAATCATAAAAAGTCCCGAAAACAGATTAAAAAGTTAGAAAACATCCGAATACACGGCGACATTTTTCAAAACAAATGAAGAATTGTCGGATGACACAACAGGGAAGCTACTTGGTAAACGGCATGCCGTCGCCGACAACGATATCGGTTAACTAGAGACGACAGAATCGTTATCAAATCGGCCAGTGAGCAAGCGCGTAGCCTAGTACGTGTACTTTGCTTGCCCCGATATCGTGTCGTGACGTTTTGTCGTGAGAAAGTGAAGTTTTGTGAGAAAGCGGCCTTTGTGTTTGTCGAGTATATGCGGAGTACGTGCTTGTTAAATCTGTTGGGTCCGAAAGTCCTGTGGGCGGTCATTGCGCAGTTTCCCACGGGTACAGGTCCCTGGAGACTATTTCCCTCCCCCTCAGGGACATGTCTAAATTGTGGAGGTGGCAATAGATGGCAGCATCTGTCTTGTATGTATGTCGTATCCGTCCTTCTTGACGATGGTTTATAAGCGGGTCTTTGTGACCAAGCACACAAGCCTGAAAATATATGTCTACCAACCAACCTACCACTTCCTGTGGTTTTCCAAGAAACGGCGACGGCGGCGGCGTGAGCGTCGCTGTTCTAAAGCAGCCTAGTTTGAGGCTGTGTAGTGGGGTTAATCGCAATCACTTTCCACATATAAGTAATTTAAATAGTATATAAATATGGCAGGCTATTGAGGAAAACCTTTTAACAAAATAGGGCGTTTAAAACTGGCTGAAAATGTTCTGTGGACTCATGAAGGACATTGGGGTCATGGTGTGAAAACTAAAATGGAACTGAAACTAATTACAAAGGCTATATACTGGTCTTCAGTTACATAGGTACGAGAAGTTAGGAGGGCAAATTTAAGCTTCAAACTTTTCCTCGACTTAGTTAAGTGCTAGAAAAACAGAAATTTAAAGGAACACTTCGTTAACCGTTTCTGCAACTAATAAAAATACTAAACTAATGACTAAAAATTAAATATAGTGCATTAAAAGCAAAAAGCATGGAGGTCGTCATCTTACTATAACGACGGAATTCGCCTTCTTACTCGGTTAAGCCGTTTTTGAATCAATTTATCACTATCAAATTTAAAAGTCAACAACCTAAACCACACATTGTTCTGATCACTTCACCATCGCGGCCATTTAAGTAGTATGCCATGCATCGAATTTTCTTTTTATAATCAAACCGAAAATATATTTTCTCAACCGGTGCAATCTGCGTTAGTGGTTGCAGATTTTGTCTGTTTATAGAGAAAATTGTTCTTTCGACAAACTGAGATATAATTTTACAGAAAACTGCCACAATTTAAGAAAAAGAAAATTTTCTGTAAGAAAATAACAGAAATATTCTGATTTTAACAGATTTTTTTTGCACTGCATGATATAAAAACATCAAATTTCAACCAAAATTTTAATTTTGAAAATTGTTTTAAATTTTAATTTTGTATCAAACTATAATAAAAGACTGCTCTATACTTTAAATGTTAAAGTTTTATTAATTTATATAATTTTAAAAATTATGTGTGTAGCCGAGGCCTGATTTAGAAAAACTCGGACTATAGGCACAATCTATTTTGGGGGCCCCTTTGCGGAAAATATTGTGTATGATTGTCAGTAATGATGGCGTTGATTAACCGATGCATCAAATTTTTGCAACAATTTTATTTGCTTCCTTATAAACATCGATCAAAACAATCACGTTAGGTCAATTTATCAGTCAAACTCGAGAAAAAAACAAAGCGGATAATGTTTTTTTCATAATGTTTTTTTTTTTTTTTTTTTTAATTTACTGATATTTTAGGGATTTACAGCATTTAGCATAATATGTATAGAAACTAAATTTTGGGGCCCCTAAAATTTGGGTACTTGATCCGGGCCTGATGAGCCTTATAGAAGATCAGGTCCTGCACTGTAAAAAAACTGTTGTTTTTACAGTTAAAAACTGTCAACTTTGACGCCAGTTATTAACTGTTTTTTTACAGTTTAAAACTGTAATTTTTTGCACGTTTTTCAATTTCCCGAAGGGCAGGTTGCATTTGATGGGTTGTGAGTGTGACGTAGTGTTAACGAAGAAAAAAACAGTTATAAACTATTTTTATAAAGAACAGTTTTTAACTGTAAAAAATATGGTATTTAACTGTAAAAACAACAGGTTTTTTTTTACAGTGTGTGTAGCTAAAAACTCGATAGTCAGGTGACGAGTTTGTTCGTCTGTATCCCTCAGAGAGTAAATGAAACGCACTTTTCCAACTATTTCAAATCATTATACATTAACACTTTCATTTAAATATACCCGTCCCTGTATTAAGAAAAAAAATTGAAGAAAAAACGCCCTTTATGGGACCAAGTATGGGATGATTAAAAAAGATAAATTAATAAAATTACCTTTGGTCATATTTAATAAGATAATCTTTTTTCCGACTCTATCCAAATTAACAATGATGATAAGTAGAGAGAATGAAACTTTGAAGTGCATTGTTTTAATGATAGGGAACAGGGGGAACCATGTTTCATAAGATTCCCTGTAATTATTAAACTTTTTCCTGTAGATTCAATAAGACAATTAAGGGGTATTTTTCACCTGAATTATGGTCCTAAATGTCGACTATAATTGCTTTAATTTTAGAGGTTTGATAAGATATTGGTCTTAAGATTTGTAATTAAATGTGTTTACATTTTTCTTGAAATAGTGTACAATTAGATTTTTGCAGCAACTCATGGTTTATTCAAATGGAAAAGACAACAGAAGAGATTACTTTTGGAATATACTTTTTCAAACAATAATTTGACCTATTATTCAATAGTACTTTTATACAATACTACATTTTTTTTTTCTCTAAAACTATTTTACGAAGCTGAACAAATTTATACTTGCAAGGAATAAGGTTAGTTGTCTATTTTCTGGGGAGGGGGAGTGTTTTAAGGTGGTTAAAAATGTATTATCACGCATTCGTTTACTTATGTTTAAACTCAAATGGTGAAGCAGAAAATTGTCAAAATTTGTTTCAAAAAGCACACAATGAAGAAAGGCTCTTACAATAATATAGCATGGCCATTTTTTATACCTTAAATATAAAACCAAGGAAAAAAAAATTTGAAATTCAGATATCTGTTATATAAATATTTCTCTTCTGCGTTTTCACTATCACTTCAATTAAAAAAACATCAATTCAGTATACTTGAAGTACTGCTTAAATAACACATAGGTTCAAAGGCAAGTTCGCATTAGAAATACAATTTTAATCAACCATCCATAAGGTCAATATATCGAAGTAATCATGTAAGTGCATTATTTAGAGTTTCGAAAATTTTCACAAAATTCTATTCATTTGTGAGAAATGTGAAATATGTTATTTTTTTAGTAAGGTTAGATTGCAGTCTTTAAATGAATTAATTAAAATTTTTACACAAAATATCCTTTTATTGGTACACAAATTGCCAGTCACTTTTCTCAGTTTTTACAATCAAAGTTATTTCAAGTTATTTCAATCAAACGAAATAAACAGTGTAAATATTTTATTCTCGACTCAATTCTTGTTTCATTATTTACACAACAGATGGCGCTACAGTACTCAAAGTAAATATTGCCGAGCAAATTTCTTTGAAATATCTTTGGGGCTTTGTGTATAGCAGCAGTAAAATCTTAGTAGTTATTAAACATATTTAAATAAATTTGTAATTTTAATGTATAGGGGAGAGTGGGGGCTAATGGGACGCAGGGCTAATGGGACAAGTTGCAAAAAGCGGAGAAAAACATACTTTATTTTACAAATATTTCTGCACTACAACAGTATAATAGTTAGACTTCACATTTTCACAACCAAAGATCGGCCATTAAAAACAAGTGTTGAATGGAGAAAATAATTGTTGTTTTGGAGAATCCAAAGTAAGTTAAAAGTGTACCTCTTTTTACACTTTTAAAGTATTAAATGAAATTTTTTCATGAGTTAAACTATAGTTTTAGGTAGAAGACATATCATAGATTTAGATATTGTGTATCAAATACTGTGGTGAAATACACTTGGTTCTGTGTTAGATCATTTATAAATAATAACACTGTGGGGTCTAATGGGACAGAAACTGTGGGTTCAAGTGGGACACGAATATACCTAGCTTTGTATGCTTCTCTTGAAAAATCTACATAAGTCTCTAGTATCTTATTCAGTCAAGTTGCCAAAAAAACTTTTTCAAACTTTAATTTTAAACTTTTTGAATTTTTTTCGTTGCATAATAAGTGAAAGTTCAAATAGCTTTATTGATGACATATTTTTTCACCTGCAATTTCATTAATTATATCTGAACAGAGCTTGGTGAAGACAAATGATTTGTGGTTGGTGAAATTTGCTAGAAAGCAAACTATTCTTTATTGCTTTGAATTGATATCTGAAATAGATTGCCATGAACTGCGGGTAAGGAAGATAAAAACGGTCTTTTTATATTCACGTACCCTGAAAACGAGGGCAAGTATAGGATAAATTTTAGAAGATTTAGTTACAAAACTCTCATTTCCAGTGATTTAGCAAAAATTATGGGAGCTTCTCCAATTTTGAGTTTTAACTTCTATATTTCACGGTTCAATGGGAAATAATTGTTTTAAAATATATAATTTCATTATGTATACATTTATGTAAATGTTATTTTTTTAATATTTTTATTTTTTGGTTATTTTCTTATTGCTTTTCCATTTTTTGAAATTTTAATTAAGGCAAATTAACCATGTCCCATTAGCCCTGCACCATGTCCCATTAGACCCCACATATGGGGGCTAATGGGACGTTTGCATGTTTGTTTAAAATGCTCAGCAACTAAAATATGGTAATGTTTTAACATCTGTCGAATGACTTTTTAAGTAAACGAATGTTCAGTTTATGAGCTTGTAAAAAAATAAATTAAAATTCTTGTATTTTTGCTGAAATGCAGAGGTTAATAAAAATGTGTCCCATTAGCCCCCACTCTCCCCTTCAAATAAAATTTTAATTAAATAATATTGTATATTATTTCCTGAATTATAAGTTATGTTTTTTAATCAATTACATTTTTTCTTTTTTTGTAATAAGATAAACGGTATTAATTTGTTTAATATTCAAATTTAAAACAGCGACAATCATTTAAATTGAATTTTAAAAAATGTCGGCAAAATTGCAAATACATGCATGCAAATAGACGTTTGGTTTGGTTGAAATAAGGAAAACCCCAAGAACTATCAAATGACTATAGTCAACGGGCTTCATTATTTTAAACCGTAGTCAAGTGCCGAGGCTGACACATGGAACCCAACGCGACCTTCTAATATTACCGCACGTGTGGCCGGCGTTAGGAACTCCCTGGTCGACAAGTCAGTAGATATCAGTTAAACAGATGTCAAGTAATTCATTCAACTTACTTCATCACATCACTTAAAAAAATGTCAGTTCATTTCAACTAACATCACTTGAAGTGACATCCATTCCATGTGAGATTTGGAACGGACATCAGTTGCGTGAACTGTTGTCCGTTCCAAATATCGCGTTGAATGGATGTCACTTCAAGTGGCGTCAGTTGAAGCAACTGATGTAACTTCAAGTAACATCCGTATAACAATGTATCCAAATCAATGTGATTTTAAATGGTCAGCGTTGTGGTTAGCGTTAAGACTTTGGTAGGTTTGAGTATATTATCGCCAAAGCTACAGCCGAGCATATAAAAAAATATTTTTTATTGCTAATACACTTAAAATTTTTTGGGGATAAGCCAATAATATATTTGTGTGTATGTTTATCAATATTTAGGATGTACTCAAGGCAACGAATACTAATGTAATGAGCCAGTGAAAACCTAATAACATAATGTTTGTTTCACAATCAAGTGTTATATTCGAGACTTAATTTTCTGTAATATACAAATAGAAATAAAGTTAAGAATTTAAAACAAGCAGCTGTTTGATGAATATAATTGTTTTATGAAAATTTATCTTTATCTTTGAAAACCTTCAGTCCTATTGATTTACCAGAGAAACTTCTTTTACTACATATATTTAAACCTATAACGAATTTGAAACTAAAACACCTTTCAATAATAAAAACAATGTTATACAATGCAACCTATTACGAGGCAGGGTTGTTATGATTTTACCAAACCCGGAAAATCCGGGCAGGTTTAAAAAAAAAAACTCACTTGAAAAAACCCTTTAAAAAAACAAGTGGGCAATTGAACTTAAAGATGCCTTAAAAAAAATTTTAAAAAGTAAACTTTTTATACAACCAAAAAAATATATCTTTCATCATTTTTAATTAATATTTTAGTATTATTCTTAATATACTTTATAATTTTGGATTGTTTTGAATTTGTAGGATTGTTATTTGAATATCATTATTTTATTTATAGAATTTAAATCTTTTGATTTTTTTGTTACCGAATTTAATTTAATTGATGTTCACAAATGGTAAGAAATGAAGATATTGCTTCGATTATCTTTACGTCTAGCGTATGTATTTTATGTTCATGAAACTGGAAATTTGGAACAGATGATATAATGGCTGATTGAATTTTGGCATTGGCAGCTCTTGGCGAAGTTGAAACTTTAACGTAAGGTAGCTATTTGCATCCAGTTGTATGGGTTAGGGTTAGTTTGAATTATCGTCTCACTAGAGCTATACACGAGGGCTATTGGCCATGGACATCTTAATTTAGAACCACAGTCAGATGACGAGCCGACACCTGAGTAATTTATTAGGTAGGCAAATATTTAACGTGCACTCCCACCACACGGGGTATTATGCGGGACACAGGACATTTTTGGCTGCATGGGCCGTTTATAGGTCGGCAGTTATTTTGACGATGCCCGAACCCGAATCTGGGACCTATCAAATGCAAGGCGAACGCCTTTACCGACTGGGCTCCCCAGCCCTGTCGAGTGGTCGAATATGGAGTTTAATGGTCATCACATTTTGGACATTTTCGGGTGTAGGAGGGCAAATAGAAACTGACCATTATATCACAGCTATTCTGGCAATTCAAACAGAGCCTAAGGGAAAGCCCTCTAACTTCTAGAAGGGCCTGGATACAGTCGGATTTCTTTTTGAAATTAATGCTGATAGTAGAATGGGAGGAAATTATAATATACCGATGCAGTGCTGACAAGTGGAGAAGGAATCAATTGGTATAAAATAAATTTTTACATAAAAAAACATTCACCGTTATTAAGGGTACACCCGTGCAACGCCGGGTTTATAAAGCTACTACATTTATAAATTTAAAATGCACATTTATCTAAGAACTATCTGCAATTATTTGTTTTTTAATTATCCTAATTTAAATTATATCATTCCCGATTTTCTCTCTCAAGATGTTCTGTTAGTTTTAAAAAGTTGTAATATATAAATAGATAAATAAATAAAACTTCCCTAAATATACCACAAAGTCCTGAAAAACACATCCAAAATGCTGAAAAAAAAACATAAAACCCTGGGAAAAAAACCTAAAACCCAAGTGGGTTGGGTTTTTCATGAAAAAAACCCAATTTTTTGAAAACCATGTTATGAGGATATAATATTATAACTCGATTTTTTAATATGCAGAACACAAACATTGTGAAAACATTACAAAAAACAAATACTATACAAACTATGAATAGTTTTCGTTAATTTACTAACACAATGATTTACTAAATTGTTATTTTAAACCATAGTAATAAAATAATCGAAAGTTATATAATCACCATTCCAAGGGTAATATTTAAAATGATCACATGATCAAGCAGATGTTAAAGTATTTCTTGTCAAAAAAATTTAAATACCTTTATATGGCTGTAGTACCTTAAATATAACTATAGTGGCTCTGTGGCAAGAAAGTATGAAGACATGAAGGTCACTTCATTGTAGATACTGGGTAAAATTTCAACAAGAAGGCCGAAGGGGACTGATTTAAAACAGGTCATCAACAGCCTCTTTGTTAAAAGTTACCCGACACATTTGCACTTATGCATTCTTAAAAAGAAAAAATACAATAATCAAGTACACAATTAGAATATGATTAAAACCTTTTTAAAAGGATATAAAATTATACTAGTATCAGAATTACAATAATATAAAATACTGTAACTATGTTGACATATATAATTTTTAAGTTTGAGAAAATCATTTTTTTTTCCCAACCGGGCTGCTTTTATTGGCAGCTAAGCCTTTGTAGACTCTCCATATTCCCCAGAACTATTTTTTTTGTGACACCATATAGGCGACTCATGCTATCAATTTTGACGTACAGATTACAATGAATCTGAGCTCTCTGTGGATGTTATAGTATGTCGAGATTTAATTTTGCCGAGAGAAAACAAGCCAAATGTGTACTTAAGGGATCTTTTACTTGCCACATAATCAGGTTAAATTAACCCCTTGACTGTCTACACCATTGAACCACTGAACTCAGCATCTCACAAACCAGAACCAGGTTCCAACGGACCATGCATATACACGAGGCGCCCCCCTTACAAATTAAATTTCACAGTATGACGATGCGCTTCACACGTTCAAGGTCGATGACATCACCTCGGTTGCAGCTAAACCCACTCCATTCGATTTTTTTTCATCATAAAAAAGAAGTCCTTTTCCGGCTGGTTTGCAAGATAGCTCCAGGCTTGCCTGCAACCGGGGACGAGTCGCATCCATCATTTTCTTGACATACCCCCCGATAGGGGGGGGGGGAGCAAAGAGGTTCCTTCATTCCCCCAACTCCTCTCTTTACCCCCTTATGGACCGTGTCAACATGAAAAGAACTAACCCCCAAAAAACATGGAGTCACACTATATATTGGTACTGTTAGTCGTGACAGACTTGACCAAATAACAACCTACTTTTACAGGGAGTTTGGCCTAATAATACAGATGAAAAGGAGCGTTTGCCAAGTAGCCAAAAATATAGTTTGTTGTAAATATTCCTTACTTTTTAAAACAAGTTTGAATTGATCGACTCTAGGACGCTCTAAATTGAACTGAACAGGAACTACATTGTAAAAAAATTGTTTTTACAGAAAAAAAGTGCTAGTGGCGTGCCAGAAAATATTGTATCATTTACAGAGAAAATCTGTTTATTCTATACAAAAAGTTTGTAATTTTAACGTAAAATCTATTTTGTAAAGACAAATTGTAAAGAAAATACAAAACTCTTCCTCCAACTCGGGAACTCGGACCCCCGGTCACCTCAGTGCCAGGCGGGGATAGCGACTATAACACGTTCGACGAATAATACAACTTCAGTCCAACACGCTCTCAACTGAGCTATTTCAGAACACTGTGTGTCAACAAACAGTTAGAATACTTTTTCGGTTGCAGTCTCAGTACTCTTTATACAACTATAAGCAGTTTTTTTTTTACTCTGAACATCATATTTTTACAGAAAAACTGTTTAAAAAAATAGGTTTTTGTAAAATTAGCAGATTTTTTACAGTCTACTGAATAACTGCATTTTGTTGGCAAAATGTATTGAATGCAAACTTATGAAAGTTATTTTTTTTAATTGTTCCAGTGCAATGAAATCAGTGATTGAAAACAGCCAGACCCGAGTATAATTCATTTGTGCATAATAGAGATTTAATTTATATTCAAGTATATAACATTAATTGAATTGCTAAATCCAAAAAGGGGTCAGATCCATAGGTCCATCCCTTGTCCTAATAATCTTCAGTGTGGAGCTTATTTTTTACTTTTCAGATTTTGGTGTCTCTTGCTTGCATTTTATGTAGTGGCGTTTGGATTGTAAAAATGTTTGGTGAGCTGGCTTTAGTTAGTTGCGAAAAATTAAACGGACGGTTAATTAACGAACTTTATACTAAATGCAGGATTTCAGAGACGAATCAATGGCAAATTGATTTAAAAAAAACAATCAAATTTAAATTTTTGATTCTTCTGAAAACAAATACAAGAATTCTACTTTAAAAATGTATAGCATAACTGCATTGTGTGTCTTATTCATTGCTATAACTGAAAGATTCCATTAAATAGCATTTATAAACCAACCTTGTAGTATACGTCTTCCTACAACAAGAAAACCAAGGTACTGTAAAACTGCAGAATAATATCGCTGCAAATTAAATTACACCAAACACTTTATAGCACCCCGTGGGAAACTTCTTATCAGTTGCGCTTCCTAAACCGCAGCTAAAAACTTGAATGGAACATATTAACCAAAATGTCACAATTACACTTTCCCATTCATTTCAATGATACATTATTCAAGCATTTATCCAAGACAATTCCATCAGCAGTTAGTCTTATCTCATGCATAGAAATATCATGCCAGAGCCCATGCCCCATGGTCATGAGTGGTCACACAGATAAGACTATCAACCAGAACCAAGTTACTTACAATGGTGGATATATGATAACCATTTGTATCTCACCTATAACTGTTACACCTCATTTCACTCTCACACCTTAAAATAATTCCAGGTGTAATAAGGAGAAAAAGTTCTGATACTATTTAGGATACACCCTACAGTAATTTAGAAAATGTGCAGAAAAACTACTATTTCATTATAACCACATGAAGCCTCGAGTAACTATTCCCTATCAGTAAAACAGTGTTACCTATTTACAGCTATCATCGTGTAGCTTAGCGCAACCTTTGATTATGTTCCACCTGTTCGTCACCTGTAAGTGTTACACCTCATTTCACTCTGATCCTTAAAAATAATCCAGATGTAAAATGAAGTAAGAGTTAAGTAGCACCATTTATTGTAAGCCCTACAATAATTAAGAAAATGTGCCCAAGAAACAACTATTTAACTAAAACCACATGAGTTCTCAAGTAACTATATCAGTAAAATAGCGCTAATTATTTACTGCTATCACCACGTAGCTTTGTGCAACCTTTGATTATGTGGCTACCCACATGCTGTTGTGAGGCAACTGCTTAGCACGTGGTTATCCATTGTGTGCTCAAGAAAGGACACTTTATACAAAAAAGAGGGCTATTCGAAGACAGACAATGATGAACCACATGTAAGGAGTCGCAACGAACACGCGTGCAGGTAATTGTGTGTGAAGAAGGTTAAGAGCCACGTGTAGACGTGTCGCCCGTCCTTTTTTAGCACAGCCTGGAGCAACATGTTCTCGGACAAGTCATAGCCATTTGTTAGCCATTTGTTTTTCAGTGAGTTTCTTCTAGAATTTATCTCTCGTTTGATTTACAAGTAGTTTAAAAAGATTTTTTAATAACGTATTATTTGAAAAGTAATTAGTTCTGACGTACTGCATTTCGCAGTACAGTTTTATGTAATTCAAAACTCTCTAGCTATAAAAATTGTGCAGATAGTTTCCGTTTTTTCATAATGCAAATAAAATATGATATTTATGAAAATTTAATAATGATTTCTTAGTTGAAAAGTTAATCACTGAAACAAATCTGATCAGACTAAATATGTTGGTTTGTACTAGACTTTGCCAAAATTTCTTATTATAAGATTAACTGCATTTTAACTTGTTTTAAATTTAAAAATAAGTCCCTTTTGTCATATAATCAGATTTTATAAAGTGTTTTGAGTTGTTTTATTCAACAAAATCTGACTAACCGACTTCATCTATCAACATTCATCTGTCATCCTCTTTTCTTGTATAGAGCATTGCACCTAATAGTAAATTGAACAGTACCAACATAAGCCACTGTCTAAAAGTCTCGAAGGCAGTACTTAGTGATTTACCTGGAAATACTGTATACTTGCTGACTGACTTGACAAACTACAGTTGTCCAAAGTCGGCTTATCATCTTCTGCAACGCCTCGTGACTCTTTGGAAATCTCACAAAAGATGCATCTTTTCTGCCTTTTGCCATCTCTTATATGCTACTTACCTTTCGGAACACGCCTGGTCGATTCCGACTATGTGAAAAGATGCCGAAGTATTTGAGATCTGAGGAACAGGTATTTAGTTGCCTGTATAAGCACCGAAAGTTGAAATCTTTTCTTAGAGCTGTACGTCGATCAGTATTGTTAAAAATCGCACAGAATCGATGTGGATGCTTATAACAATGTTACTGTATAGCGCACTCATTGAAAAGTCAATCTTTGAGAAAATATTGGATGTGAATAGTTTCTTAGAGCTATGCCGATCAGCATTGCTGTAAATATCTCACAGAACTGTTGTGGATGCTTATAACAATGTTGCTGTAACGCACACATTCGCACAAATTGAAAAGTCGATTTTAGACAACACATGTGAAGTATTTTCTAAGAACTGTGCTGATCAGTATTGTTGGTAATTTCGCACAGTATCATTGTGAATGTTTATAACAATGTTACTGTTGCGCACACTTTCACACGAATTGAAAAGTCGATTTTTGACAAAACACATTGGATATAAAATACTTTCCTAGAGATGTATGCTGATCTGTATAGTTGGAAATCTCCCACATAATTATTGTGAGTGTTTATAACTGTTGCGCACACATTCACGCGAATCAAAAATTCAATTTTTGACGATACATTGTATGTGGGAACTTAATTCTTTCCAAGCAAAATTTATATATTATTAATATTTAAATTAAATAATAGATTAAATATTCGATTTTGTTAGTTTTTTTAAGTGGTTGCCAATGCCAAACAAATCAGATAAAATCCCATATTTATGTATTAAAATCCATAGTTGATGCGCAATTATAGCGTAGCTTTCTCAAAATTTTGAAGCACATTAATAAACGGAAGAATAATATGAAACTAAAATACCATTTACTTTCACAAATATTAGAAAAAACAAACAAAATTATCTGCCAATAATTTTTTGATGAATATAAATTTGGAATAATGTTTATTCCATTTATTACACAGTTTTTTTCTTCCAAGTTATACAACACTTTTTTTTGGTACGTCATTGCAATAAATTCATCCTGTAATTAATTACTATAAAGCTATCTTTTACGTCTATAAACAAATAGGCTATAGAATCTGTCTCTGTTGATTTGAGCTGTGAAAGTGGGTGACGGATAGATAGACAAAGGCAGACGAAGGTAGCCTTTATGAAAGCGTCCACCTTTTCGATTTATATTCTAACATGCTTTGCTATTATCTTCAAAAATACTTATGGGTTTACTCTTGCTTCTAAAATCCCTGAAACCATCTAACAAACGAAAACTCTGAAGAAAATTGTATGCACTCTTTACTTAATTTTTTTCTGAACTGTAAGTTCAGTTGCTTTGCAGTTCTCTCTCTATACATTTATTGAATAAATTCACCACGCTGTAAGGTTGCGTTGTCTGCTACTTCAGGTGGCGGCATCGTCACTTTACTGCGGTACAAATTACAAGGCATGTCTCCAATAGCCCTCGTGTTGCTCTAGAGTGACGTTAATTCAGCAAAACCATTCTTAGTGAATAAATTCTTTATAGCAATTCATAAAGAGTTTTTTTTTGTCTCTGCTTTAGAGAATACTAATGGAACAAAAAAAAATTGTTTAGTATTACTCTGGACTTTAGACACTACATGAACACTACATTTTAATTCTTTATTTTCTAGCTTTTAAAAATAATACGGAGCCACAAATTACACAATTTACTTAAGTTTTAAGGGAAAACACAATTTAGCACAAAAATTAATCATCTTTGGGGGCCCTAGGCCTGGGCCTCATGGGCTTAGGGAAGATCAGGCCCTGCACACGAGTTCCTAGTACCTGTTGGATGTCAAAATAAAATTTTCGTGAAAACCGCGCCCACATCTGTCTTTGATGGATCCTGAAAACCTTCCGCAGGAACCCAAAACACACCCAAACAAACAGAAATCCAAAAGAAACATAGTCACACTGTCTCCAATGTACAGACCTTTTGTACAGAGACAGACTTCAAGTCTGCCTACCTGTCTCTGCACAAAACCCTTACCTTCCAGTCAGTCTGGCGGTCCACCCCTATTGTACTAAATTTTCCGCGCAGAAAAATGCCCATTCTTCCATGAGGCCTTATGGCGCCGTGTCGACATGACTTTAAAATATATCAATTTACCTTGAAAAGGAAGGCATATAATGATGGATTAACCTTATAAGAATGAATACAAAAATGCAAACTAGTTTTTAAGATCACTGCAAAAAAAATTTCTGTAAAATTTCAGCATATTTTGTGGATGTTCTTTTTTACATCGTACAGTGTTGTGATGTTTGATGTTTATTTTGCATACGCAGCAAATGGATGTTTTTGCGGTGTACAGAGTCACCTGAACAACTTACACTTTAACAACGTAACAGACTAAGATGGGGGCATACAATCACTGCTAGAGAACTTAGAGAAGTAAACGTTTTCGCTGGCAATGCACAATAAATCATCATCACAGTGTGATAGTAAATTAAAGGGATTTTTTACCCTGGTAAATCGGAAAAAAATAAAAATTAGAGCCCCAAAAGATTACACTTCAGCTCCTTGGGAGTGATGATGTGCTTTTACTCCATCTAGGGCCAATTAATAATTGAAGATAATTAAGATTGCTAGATAATTAATTTAAAAAAAATATAACTTAATACTAGCTGGAAATATGTTATTTATTGATACAATTGCGCTGTTAAACATTTCATGTGTTAATTTATTTCTTAATGTGATTAATACACGCAAAATTACAATTATATTTAAATGATTTTATATGCAACGCACGATTCAATGAAACATGTACGTATATCATGTTAAACGCAAAAGCTAGAACAAATTTTTGTAGTAGAACATATTTGATTATATTATTTTTTTTTCTTTTAAAAAGAAAACCTGAACTATTCTATCAATTTGATAAACTGCAGCTTTCACGTATAGAAAACAGAACCCAAGATCCACCTAAATACATAAGTGATTACGATTTTGTAAATAATGTTGTGAGATATTATATTTCCAAGGCTAAGATTTTGACACAATTTTAAATAGTAGTACAGCAAAAAGGTCATCCATGGCTCGGAAACTTTACATTCCATTCCAGTCACTCTGTCCATCCAACAATTTCAATCAGTCCTTCTTCCAGCAATTTCAATCAATGTAATCATGTTAAACGCAAAAGCTAGAGAAAAAAATTTAACCAGTTTCACAGAACAGAACCTTAGGTCCACCTAAATCAAGAACCAATTACCAGATACAATTTTTGATCGTATTGCAGCAAAAAGATCATCCATGTTATGGAAACTTTTCGAGTTTTGCAGTCACCTGTCCATCCAACCCATTCTTCCTAAAAGTTCAAGCCCCATTCTTTCCGAAGAAAGACACCATTTAGCGACAAAATTTAGCGGCGCCAAGTCGACCCGAAGCTGAACCTTTGTCGGGAAGCACAATAGACTAAACCTGTGGACAAGACACCATTGAAGAAGGGTTCACTTTACCTGTGACTTCTTCACCCCCCCCCCCCCCTTTCTTCGAATGTCCTAACCCCCCTCCACGTGACATGTGTTTGGAAGGGTTACGAAGGTAAGCTCTAGATGACCAAAGTTGCCAGGTATATCACCCTCAATTTGGAGATAGTTAGTGTCATTTGCCAGTCTTGTCCTGATGAAGGTGTAGTGTATCTGAATCACTCCTGGTGCTTGTAAAAGATTTTGAACAGTTTGCCTTGTTGGATTTTGATTGTGGTGGGTTTTTTTTTACATTGATTAAGCATTTTTTATCGTTTTGGTGGCCTTCAAAGAACTTTAGTTTTGTTGCGAAATTGGTATAGCGTCACAGTAAAAAAAGATAAACAACTGATGGGTGAACCTGTGGACTCAAGACTGTCGTTTTCAATCTAATTAAAAAATAAACAACAACTAACGAATATATCTGTTTAAACATAAGAGAAGTTTAATTCAAGTGTAGAATACAAAGTTCTGGAATTGTTATAAGTTATGGATTTTCAAGAGATGTCTTGTTTACAGAGCACCCCGTCGCCTGAGAAAAACGGTAAGTTTAAACAATTGTTTTCACCTATATTTCCATAACAATGATGTGTGTTTTTTAATTACTGTATTATTTTGCATACATTTTCTTCCTAAAAGAATTAAGTTAAACATTACATATTTCTGCGTGTTATTCGTTTAAAAAAATTATAACTTCATCTAGCAACGGTAACATTTTGTCTTTCGAAAAATAAGTTGGAATTGTGTTGAATAGATGTTTTTTTTTAATATCTAACTTATTAAGTTGTATTTTGAGGAATAAATGCTGTTTGATATTTATTATTTTTCGCACTTTCATCTGGAGAACTGTTCATTCATTTGAAGGTTGATTCCCGTCTTTATTTATACCTCAAAATACATTTAATCTAAGTTCAAAAGAATTGTTTTCATATTTTTTAATAACAATTATGTTTTTTTTTTAAACTTTTGTGCTATTTTGAATGCAATATTTACAAGAATTAATGTAAGAAATACTCTCAACACAAAAATGTCCTTAAAATCCTAGATATATATTTTTTTAAAGTTTATTTTTTATTACGTCGTGTTTCAATATGGCACTAACACCATATGCAGCGGCATCATTTATTTTCTTTTTGTAAAATTAAACATATAAACAAGTAAGGGGTTTGAGTTATTCAGTAGAGGTCTATTTGGTTGTTTAAAGAAGTAAATATTCTAACACTTTAAGTAATTTAATAACATAGTGTATTTTTTTTATTGAAATCTTAATTTAGAAAACTTGATATAAAATACATGTGTTTTTTTAAGGTCATGGAATTCATCTTTGACATTTTGTTATCAATAAATTCATTATTTGTGCACCAATAGGTTTGAATAATGTTTTCGCCCATAAGCTGAAATATATAAAAGTTTTTTAAACAATAATTAATAATTAATTTTAAAATTCTTTTCTTTTGTTTCCCTTTCGTATATTATTTTTCGTGGTTATTTAATTTTAAATGAACAATGCTTGATCAATGCTAAATCCAATGCATTTTTTATCCATATTTTCAGTTTTACTTATAGCAGTAAGCCAATAACTAATCGAGGCTCCATTTATTGTTTTTTTTTAAACTAAATAATTTTGTTTGAATATTCATCGATTTTTTTTAACGTATTTTCCTGTAAAAAAAGCCCAATCTTCAATAGAGATTTTAGGAGAATTTCCTTAGACATAAGCCCCAAAAACAAAATGCCATAAACAACGATTGAGAAAAATAAACTCGAACATGAGCTTTTCCTTAGGTTTATAATAATAAGCAAACTATAAGGCAGAGAAGGCGGTTTCAACAACTTATGAAGAAAAAATTATGGTACGAATTAAAAAAGTTTTTATTTTGAAAAGAAGATGTTAATGGTATTCACAAAGTCGTTGTTAAGGGGGAATGGGTGCGCTGAACCGGGGGTCTCCAAAGTAAAGTGCATCAGTGTTAATCATATGGAGAAAAAAGATATTTTCTCTGCCACAGCATTGGCACAGATGTGATCTAGCTAGTTAAACTATCTAAAACTATTGTATTAGGTCAATTATATTTACTTTTATGTATAAAAACTTTAACCTAGCGTTTAACTCTTACACAAAGAATTTACACAAATTTTGCTTTTCATGATGTTTTAATATCCCTGCACAGTTTGTGGATAATTTTAAGGAAACAATTTTTCAAGTTATTAATAAAAAATTCTTCAAACTGTTAGCACAGTAGCGTTTTGAAAACGCAAAGCTAAATTTTCATATTTAAAATGAATGTTTGTAAAATAAAAAAAGGTGATTAAATTACAGAAGGTCACAAAAAGCTTTTCCTAGTAGAGTGAAGTTTGTTAAAGTCGCTTACAGTTTTCGTTTTCGGCATTGATATAACAACTAATCAGCTCGTGGTTCTTGATAATTCTTTCTATAGTTGCCGATATAGTAAACTTGTGATAAAATATTTTGTAGCTTACCTCATTCAGTTTAGTACAGGGTGGTCAGACGTCCATGACGCATGAAGAGCTTCATCTAACTATAGTAAACTATAAGGAATTAATAATGACTTTCATAAAATTATTTTAAAGCAATATTATATGCAAAAAATTATATAATAATTATTAAATAGCATGACAAAAATATTTTTTCTTCGCATTTGGTGAATTTCATGTGTATTAAAAAATTGAAACAGTAACAGTTTTGCTAGTCAAATTATCATAGCATTATTCATAGAAAAAATTTAGTCAAAATTTCATGAAATTTGGTTATTCATTTCTGAGAGAGAAATGCAAATATAACTCAGATACCTAGCTATTTTCAGCTAGGTATCTAAGTTATATATCCTAGTTTAGGACTGCTAGGTATCCTACACTCTTAAAACAAACGAGCGGTTTTAACTCAGTCTGAGTTAATTTCCACTCCTTTCCGTGCCGAAAATGCACTTTCCCTATAGGAGTTAAGAGTGTAGTTATTAACTATTTCCATTTTCAGCTTAGTTTTTAACTAAACCAGTACTTACACATTAGATGAGAGTGAAATGTTATTATATTAGTAATAAATTCAACGCTTATTAAAAATCTGTCCTGCAAAAAAAAACATCACAAATAAAAAGATCTACCGCCATCTAAATAACGGTGGCAATGGTCTAAATTAAGGCAATGGTCTAAAGTCATTTTAATACCTCATGCTTCTCTTTAAAAAAATCTCACAGGACTATTAGCATATAATAATCATCCCTGTATACATACAGCACGGCAGCATACATATTTCTGCACTTATAAAAAGTTTCCATACTTTAAATGTGAAAGATCCGATTCGTCCCTCTGAGGGATACACATTACACATACGTATATAAACCCGTTACTTGACTATCAGGTTTTCCAGCAACACACGTAATTTTCAAATACCAATACACTTTACAATTTTACTAAAGTTTAAAAATTGAAGTAGGGATAAGTCATTCATAATCATCTGCTGCAGAAATGAAACTTAAAACGATTTGAAGAAATTAAATTCTCAGGTAAAATTTTAAATTTCAAACTCATGCTGAGAGTGAAAACAAGATTACACTTCAACAAAATGCGTATCCCTCAGAGATTGTCACTACGTAAGTGAAACCGTATCCAATAGAGAAAAAAAATATTTTCTTTGCCATCATTTCTCCGGCTGTATTGAATATTTTTACAAACGGATTTTTTTATGTGATAAATGTAGCTGACTTACAGGTCCCGACAATCCCACTTTTTGAAATTGGTACGAATATTTTTTTTTAATATTCAATAAATAATTTTACACAAAATATTAGAAGCAATTTCAAAAAGTGGGATTATAGAGACCTGTATAAGTTATATACATTTATCATTTAAAAAAAAAAAACGTTTGTAAAAATAATCAATACAGCCGGGGAAATGTGGCAAAAAAAATAATTTTTTTCCTATTGGATTAACACTGAGGCACTTTAGTTTGGAGACCCGCGGTCCAGCGCGCCCATTCCCCGTTAACATTGTCACTGTGATCATCCGGAACCGTAAAGAACCGCGAACTGATAAATTTGCGAAACGTGCCATATGAAATTTATTCAAAAGCGAATTGTATATGGTGAAATTTATGTAATACATATCTGAATAAGAAATGTAAATATTAATAATATATTTTTTTTTCGCCAACAGTGCTGCTTTTTTGGCGACCTTTTGCAAACTCGGCATATTCCCTTTAACTGAGAGCCATTCTCTTGTGGCACCATCTAAGCGGCACTCGCTACCAATTTTGACGATCAGATTACACTGAATCACGGCCTACTCAACTACTAAGGCCGAAGAAGCTTTCCCAAACAAGCTCGGGGACGGAAATTTTGACGTCATAGTTCCGAGTGACGTTGTTCCGAAGATGAAGACAACCTGTCTCGAAACCTGTTCGGAACCACTCGTTCACGGCTGACCACATTTTTAGGGTTCCGAATGCGTCCGAACTAGTTTCTCGATCTTCGGCACTGGGAACAGTGACGTCGAAATTTCCGTCTACGCTCATGTTTGGGATAGCTTCTCTGGCCTTGTTATTGAAGTTGGTCGGGACTGAATCTGAAGCTCAAGGAATTTTTAATATGTCATTTAATCATTTGACATGCGTTTCCGACGATTTTTCCATCCTGAAAATCTAGCTATTCAGCCGAGGCTCGATCCCGTGAACTTGGGCTTATGATGCGCGTATGTAATACCTCACAGCCACTGGGTCATCAATAAATGTAAACATAAACAACCCTCCATTAATGAATCTACTCTTCACTCCCATCACAAACCCCAAAGATTTATCGCCTCCTAAACGCCTGCGACAAATTAAGACAATGGTCTAAAGCACATACCACACGCGTCAGTTCAAAAAACGATCTCACATGAGCCAAATTATCGCCCCCCATTTAACAAGACGATGAAGCTTATTCACAAACTGAGTAATGGGCATTGTGAACTCCACTCAGTGGCATTTAAACACCCCCAGTTTCATAAATCTTGCCCCTGTATAGTTGGCTACTTAGTATTCGGAAGGGGAGACGGGATTTGTCGCCAAGGTATGGAATTCCGTCGCCAACGGATGGTAATTAGATTGTTTAAGGGTATTTGAACTTATTTCTTGGATATGGATTGAATTTTATTTCAAGCAAATATACTTTAACTCAAAATAATTATTTAATTATCACAGTGCTATACATTTTTTGGTGCCTAGTATAATAGAACTTTTATTAGGTATATTTGGGTCATTGACTAAATATGAAATTTGTTGTTCTCTAACTACTTTTAGATATTCACGTTTCTTGTAAAGAAGTGCTCGAAATAAAAAATATAGTTTTACAAATTCTTTTTTTATAAATATAATGTGTGTTTTCTTACCCAGATTTTGATGCTGAACATAACTCTGGTTTCTGTTCTTTTTTCTTTCCCTCTAAAACGGTTTTAACCCATTATAATATGTTTGTCTGCACTATTAAAGTGTAGATAAAAGTCATAATAGATTAAAAACATAATGGGTTAAAGAAAATATCCGAAACGTTTCATATGGGGCAGCTACTAGTTTATATAAAGTGAAATTCTTATATTTCTTGAAATGAGTTTTTCAAAAATGGTACCTTAAAACTCGCCATGAAGGGGATTTCTCGCCAATTCCTATTCAAAATATGTGAAATGTTTTGATCGGTAGCTTTTAATAGCGAACGTTAACAAGGGGCGCTGCTTTTAAATGCGTCCTCTAAATTCTCTCATGGGTTTAATTCGAAATCCCACTATTCACTTTGAACCACTTCAAAGATTTTGCTGGCAAAAACGCAATTGACCAAAAAAAATGTATTAATTTAAAAGTAGGTCTCTTAAAAATAAGCAATATTTTTGCTAACGGAATTTTTTTAAAAATATAAAACTTAAATGGATATTATATAACAACGGTTTAAAATACTGCGAAAATGTTGACTGACATATTATACTGAAATGATAATATATAGGGGATGCTAACAAACATGAATGTTCATGATTTACTGTACACTTCTGTCTTCTATATTATACAAGCATCCAGGGTTTTTCGAAACGTAAAGTTAAAGAAAATTCGCCTTCTTTTTTTTTATCTACCTGCTTTTCAATAAAAACTGAATAGAACTCTTTTTTTTTTCCTTTCCACGAAAGGAATAAAATTTTTTATCGAACTAAGAAACTAGTGGGATTTCGATTCAAGTCCACCGTCTTTATTTATTGGCCCCCACGCTGCGGGGTTATCTGTCCCATGTTAAGTCGTGTTTCAGGTCGTAAATTTCTTGCGGGAATTGATTCTTCAAGTGGATGGATGATCTACTGCCGTTTTATGGGTGTAGTGTGGGTGCTTTGGTGAAAGGGTCATTTGTGGTCCATTAAAAGCGTATTTATGTTGTAATTTATTGATACTTTATTGTTTTGGGAAAGGTATGCATCATAAAAATATAGGGGGGCCCGGATGGCCGAGTAGTTCGGACCATTACGCTAGCAGTCTGCGCGCTGTAACGGGTGCGGGTTCAATTCCCGCCTTCGCCCTGGGTGTATATTCCTTTCTCTGTGACAGTAAAAAAAATTTCTGTGTCAGTCTTACTTGACGAAGGCTTCATAAGCGGGCCTCTGATCGAGCACACAAGCCGGAATATATATGTAATAGTAGTAGTAAAAATATAGTTTGTAAGGTTACTCTATTTACTCATAGCCTATCTGCTCCAGATTTATAGAGTAATTTATGGAACCCAAACTAACGTTACGCAAATAAAAAAAATTAGTCCTATTTTTTGTGAAATGGTATTCCATAAATCTGGAGGCAGAACTTGCGGATAGAGTAAACTTCTTATTTTTGTAACGTTTATTAGTTAATCTACATATTTGGTGTAACGTTACTCCATAAAACTGGGTGCAGCACTTACTGCTACAAGTTTTGTAGATTTAACTTCTTATAGGTGTAACGTTACTCCATAAATTCAGTGTAACACTACTGTATTACTCTAGAGCTGGAGTAACAATGCGCCGATTTTTTACAGTGTGAAGCAAAAATTTAATCATTTTCTCAAAATGTACTGTCTACAGTTACGCAATTTTTAGACAAATAAGTTATTTTTTATTTAGCTATATCCCTCTCATTATAGAAACAAAAATAGAAATGTAACGTTTTCGGGGAATATTAGTGGACTATGTGAATTCGACTAGCAGACCTTCTAAATGCAGACAAACAGTACTGTTTTTGGGTCTTGACTTGTTTGTAAACAAACAACCTGTATTAAAACAGCATTTTAAACATTACTCCAACCAAACTAAACGTTTCTAATTTTTTTTGTTCTTCCATCTCATCGTATACTCGACTAAAAATAAAGTTGCAATAATGTTCCATTAACTTTCCAATAAATTCCATTTTAAAACCATAACAGAAACTCGCGCACTACAACCACGTTCCTATTGTTCAAAAATACATTTTAAAGGTAAACATTGAGTTTTAACAACCTAACGGTAAACCAGTTTTTCCAAACATAAAATCCAATAAATATAAACACCAGCCAAACCCAATCCATCAAACAGGTGAAACAAATCATAAACAAAATTGATAGCAAAGAATCTCTTTTCAACTTTTACAAAAATGGGAATAGACAACATATTTTCTGTGGGAAGTTAAAAGCTTCTGCTTATTTGTACTCGTTTATTAGCTCAAACAACGTATAAATATTTAGAAACTATTGGAATTTAATTTTAACTAAAACCTGCATCGGCCATTGCGATTTTAAACCATTTCTTTTCATAATAGAAGAATTATAGGTAATATGTATTATTAAGTAAGCTGATGTTATGCCCTGTCACACGAACTTTGTCAAACAGATGAATAACAGAAATCAAGCTTATTGGTTTTAAATTAAAAATTAATTTGATTAATTTAATTTATTTCCAAGATGTATTACTAGTCCATCGATGAAATTGCAGGGGAAAAATAATCAATTTTATGTAGATTTCCATAATTTTTTTTTTCAATATCTAACACTAACATATTAAAAATGGGCTATGAGAAAAGTATAGTGCGTCATTTAACTGGCTTGTTTCAGGTGGCGTATTTCTTTACAGCTTTCATTCCTTGAATCCGCGATTGGTGCTCTGTTCTCACTTGATATCCATTCACCAATCGAGACCAAAGAAATAATTTAATTTTATTCTACATTTCTGTTGCCACTCAAGACCTGAAACATTCCCATTGTTCATCAGAAACGTCCCTCAAAAAAGAAAAAAAACAGGTTTTAAAATTGAAGTTTAAAAACAGGTTATCTTTTCATATTAAACAACAACATGCAAATAAACGCATAACCGCTCTCTCAAAAGAACTTATATCCAATCGAATCTTTCCCAGAACCCTTATCCAAAATAAGGGAAAGAAAGTTTCGATTGGTTCGTTCTATTTCCAGAGACCGAACACTGCTTTCCCCCCTTTTCCGATTCTCCCCCCCCCCCGACATTTTGCGGGGGTGGAAGTTAGAGGGGGGAGAGCGGGCTAGCTCTGGGGAATCATAATCTAATAGCTGACGAAAGGAAAGCGTCAGTCCTTAGGACTCCCAGGAAAAGTGGGGGAAGGGTTGCCACTCGGGTTTGGCTTGATCGGGTTTTGGTCGCCAATACATTGAATGTCGCCAAGGATGTGAGGAGTGGTTGATAGATGGTGTCTGAATAGAAGTGAAGTCCTAATTTTATTATTTTGAAAAGGTTGTTTTTAAACTGATATTTTTTTGGTTTAATTTTTATTATTGATTATTTACGGAAAACGGTCCTATCCACGTATTAATTAGCCGCTACTTTAGTTTATTTAAGAATGAAGTCACATTTCAGAGAAATATAGTTATTAATATATTTTTTAGTAAATGTTTTAACAAACATCCTGTAGTAGATCATGCATATATTTTCTATATGAACAATTGAACTTAAAATTAACTTTTTTTTAATTATTATTATAAAGTGCGGTGCTTGTGTATATATGCTAAGGTACTTCTTTCTACAATAAATTTAAACAAAATTTCTGCATAAGCAACTTGTATAAAAATTATCATTATATTGTTATACGTCTGTTTTCCGGGAGTCTATAGACTCCGAACCGGACGGAAAGCATGAAGTCATGAAAAGCTTCTCTATATATTAGAATAAAGTACCACGCATGAAATACGTTCTGTAGAATAGATAAGATACTACGCAGTGTACGTTTTGGGGAAAAAGGATCAAAAACTTACTGCTAATAAAAAAATAACAGCATTTGTATATTTTAGGAATCATGATTTTAACATTTGTTAATTCATATCATGATTTTAACATTTGATAATTCGTATCGTGGTTTTAACATTTGATAATTCGAATTTTCTGTGCCTCAATGGGTTGAAGCTTCAGGCCAATGCCGTGAAGGTCACCCTAGCTGGTTCTGCCCTCCTTCAACCTTCCTATAAACGGTACATTCGAGAAAAAGCATCAATGGTTAACGTCCTGTAAGGGACTGGTCCACATTACATATCCCAATTCTTCAGGAAACAAGCAATGACTATTGCAGCTTGAATTAGTCTCTCTGGTTTAGCCTCGAAACCTAACCACTGTTCATGTCAAGGCCGTTGGCTCCCACAGCCAAACTTAAAAGAAAAATGTGTTCAATTGTTTGTTTTATTTAGCTGTTTGCCTACACTCTTAAAACAAACGAGCGGTTTTAACTCAGTCTGAGTTAATTTCCACTCCTTTCCGTGCCGAAAATGCACTTCTCCTATAGGAGTGAATTTCACTCTTTTTCGGAGTGGGTAAAAGAAATAAAAGAAAACAATCTGCGTCCTACACTCTTAAAACGAGTGGTTTTAACTCAGTCTGAGTTAATTTCCACTCCTTTCCGGTGCCGAAAATGCACTTCTCCTATAGGAGTGAATTTCACTCTTTTGTTTTAAGAGTGTATATTGGTTACATTATTTGTTTTCGCCCTAAATTTTGTGTTGGTTGTAACCTTTCCCCCCCAAAAAAAAACCCCCATCTCTGAATACATACAAAACAAAATAAATCTTGGAATATAGCGATATCACCAATAGGGCAACTACTTGCCAAATATAGCAACCCTCCCTACCCACGACAAAGCTGGCGCGCTTGTAGGGGCGACACAACCAAACGCACCATACACACCGTTCATGAATATTCCATGAGCGCGTCACATCCAGCTGTAACCCCCCCCCCCCCCCCCAAACTCTTGTCTTCGCCAAACTCAAGATTTTTTTCATATCTTATCCTTTTATTCCTAGAAGAGAAGCGAGGAATTTTTCTTTCTTTTGCTCACCACACCCCTATTGCAGAGATGTTCGGCCTTTATTTGCGGGTGCGCGGCCCCCTTTTTGTCATTGTCATAATTTATTCTGAGTGTGTGTTCTCTTTTAATAAGACTTTTAAATGCGTATGATTTTTATTCGAGTAATATGAGGTGACATTGTGAGGTTTAGCGTAGTGTGGTTTAATAAGGATTGTTTTTGAAAAAATGATATGCATTGCCATTTGCATTACGTTGTTAAGGGCCTTCTGCAAAAAAAAGTTTCTTTTCTTCATACTTTTTGAAAAACAAATGTTAGTCGCAATGCAAAAATATACCAATAACACTGTAAAAAATCATATGTAAAATTACTGCATATTTTGAGGTTCTTTTTTACAACACAGTATTGGAATATTTGTTTTATAAGTTTTTGACGTACAGGGTCGCCTGAAAAATTTCTCCCATAGCGTTTAAACAGAGAGGATGGGTGCATCCAATAACTACCAGTGAAGCAAACGTTTTCGCCGGTGTACCACACCTTTAACTTTACATCTTATATAAATTCCCAGCACAGGATGAGGGCAGCCCTTTTACCATCACCACCAAGTATTTTAAGGAATTTTTCTCTCTTCTCAGTTTTGAGTAATGAAAAGGTTTTGTATTATGAAGTATTTTCTTTTCTTAAAAATACGCATTAAACGTTTTCATATACATTTTATTTTCAAAATAGCTTTAAGTTCAACAATATTTTTCTCTACATTCAAAGTATCATTCAAGAGGCCAAAACTACAAATTTACAAAGCAAATTGAAGCTGTACTTTAAATCGGAATTTTTTCGTAAAAGTGCACGTGTTGCTCTTCTTAGTTAGTAATAAATAATATTAATAAAACACAATATTATTTGTATGAAACGTTAATGGAAGGCAACGTTTTAATACAATCTTTATTCTATTACTTTAAACATAAATTTCAACCCACAAATAAAGTGCTGGCATATAAAATTTTTGTCGAAGTGGAAAGGTTTTGGGATCCTTGAAAATTGATTTGCGGCCTCACGGGTTTATTCTATATTAGGGACATGTGCAAATTTCCCCACTAACCTACTTTTCTTCTCTTCACAGGTGCAGAGAAGAGGAGAGTGCGCACTATCTACAACCAATATCAGCTATCCATTTTGGAATTGGAGTTCATAAACAGTCAGTATCTGGTGGCAGAAAAGAGAAGGCAGCTGGCCAGAGAACTGGGCCTTGCTGAGGAAAACGTAAAAGTCTGGTTCCAGAATCGACGGCAGAAATCCAGGAATGGCCTCATTTCTACTGGAGCAACCAAAAGAACGAAGAAGATTCACCAGGAGGCTGCTGACAGCACTGTACAGTCACCGGAAAATGGCCCGTCTACATCAAGACGAAGTAGCGACGACCAAGGTTCATCAAGAACCTCGAATGAGAGCTATGCATCTTTGGATGCAGATGGAGAATTTCGGCAAGATGAGAGTCAAACTATGAGTTCAGCTGCAGGATCTTCGTCACTTGTATATGGTATAAATGGAAGACCTTCAATCGATTCGCATCAAAGTATGAGTCGCAACAGAATTTTCTCCCGAATGCGCGCCCGATTGCGTTTCAACACATATCATTTCAAAGGCGTGAATTCTGTACCAGTTCAAAGACCTAGTCCGCAACCGCCAATTGTGCAAACCTATCCTTCTGCTAACATAGCTAGAGTCCCTCTTCAAAATAGTGCAGCTGGTGTTACTTACAATCGTTACGGATTCAACCATGCACAAAGTAATGGTCAAATGATTCCCCAACCCCATCAGTTCAATGGATACCACATGATGCCCAATACTAAGATTTCACAAAACTACCCTATTCCTAATCAACAGATCTTTTCTAACGGACCCACACAATTTTCCGGCATGCAACAACAAAGTCAACAACAAACCATTGGCAATCGAAGAATGATGAAACAAGCCCAGTGGTCAAATCCTTCACCTTATAACAGGAGACAGCAAATGGCTCAATACCACAAATCCAATTACGTCCAACAAAATCCCAATCAAATGCTATTTCAAGAGCGTAAACCAATACTTAACAACTTACACTTTAATAATCATTTAGAACACCAACCATATAAGTACAATACTGAAATGTATTCTCCCTATAACATTTCAAACGGAAACTACCCACGGTCTTGTTCTTTATCGAATGACCCAACGATTTCATCATCAATCAATAACAATTCACCAATCAGCTATAGCAAAAGCTCGTGTCAGTTTGACAATCAGCCTTCAAGACCCTCCAGTTCGGCATATTGTGCCAGTTTTCCGTCAGGTTATTCGACACAAAACAAAATTTCTGAAATACCCATAAATGGAATAGGTGCTGAATTAAATGGCATGCAGTATCACAATGCTAACTACTCCCGAAAATATTCTAGTTCAACTAGCTTCACTTCCCCTGCAACACTTACAAATGAATTTCATAGGACTGGTCAAGTGCCATTTATGCCTCAGAACATGCATCAAAGTTACCCTTCTACTACTACGAACAATTATAATCCTTCCGAAACTTCTTTGCCAGGATTGTATGACCAAGTCCCATTTATTAAAGAAGAACTCATTGAACATTCCTCGAATGCTTCAACAGCAGATACATGTTCGCCAATGTCTTCGATAGAGAATCTTGGCGAAGAACTTATACCTCTTGAACACATAGATAGTGTAGCGTTTTCCAATAATGCACCTTTCATTGAAAGTTCGAACTTTACCGAAACAGGCAACGGACCCATGAGTAACAATCAACCCAGTATACCTACGTCATTATTTGACAATCCAACTAATGCTACGGGCAAAATGTTGGCCGGATCGGGAGAGCTCTTTGACAATAACAATACATGTGTGAACAACAATATCCAAAGTTCCTGCCCAACCTCTAGTTATTCATTAACTGCAAGCTCACAAGCCGCCAACCTTGGTCAAACATCTGCCCTTCCAAATGTGTATAATAATTTTTCATCATTTTCAAATATAAACCCATCAGTTGGACAATTCGTTAATACTCCTTCAGTAAATCCCACTAACACAATGCTTCATTTTAGTAATGGTCCTAGGACATTTCCAGCAAATTTCCAAGCAACGTCTACCGGCCAAAACGAACTTGACTATAACTTTCAGTCATGTTCGAATGCATATTCCAATCCTGTGATGCATCAAGTTACCGATACTCCTGCAGTAAATTTCCCAACGACAACTAATATTCTTGGCGATTCTAAGGCCTATCTTCAGGCTACCCTTCAAGAAAGTGGAGATGGTGACGAGGACATGGCACAATTGTTGAAACACGTTATTGACATCGAAACATGTTCTACCTAAATTTTCAATGAAGAAATCCTTCCCACCCACCTATGTGATTTATAAATTAGTGATAAAAAGAGCAGTTAAAGTTTTGCTTAGAGATTTGGTGATGATGCAGACAGTTGTCTTGTTTCACGTTTTTGCTACAAAAATTAGGAGTTGTTGTAATCCATCACTCAAAAGTTAAAAAAAATATGTTTGCATACATTAGACAAGAAAGTTAAGAACTTTATAAATGTTGAGCTTCTTTCATTTGTATTATAAAAAACTCACTTCATTTCATTTGTGCTACGTCCATTTTTTAATGTCCAAGAAAAAATCAAATATTCTTTATTACTCTTTAAGAGATATGTTTTCCCTCTGAATCTATGCCTCATCACTTTAATCTAATGCATGATGTTGTTGCATTTTATTTAAACGATGACTTGTATATTTACTCTAGATAACAATTGAGCTTTATTGTATATAACGATTTAGTAATAAAATCAGAACAGTTTTTAACTGTTTATTTACTTTCAAGATAATAGAGTTTTTTCATTATTGCTATACTCATTGGTTTTTTTTCGCTTACCCTTTAAATAATACCTGCAGAATAAAACAAACTCTGGTTTTAGCCCGATAGTAGTTAATGCATGATGTTGTTGCATTTTATTTAAACGATGACTTGTATTTACTCTAGATATCAATTGAGCTTTATTGTATATAATGATTTAGTAATAAATTCAGAACAGTTTTTAACTGTTTATTTTCCCTCAAGATAATAGCGTTTGCATTATTGCTATTTTCATTGGTTTTTTCCCCTTACCCTTTAAATAATACCTGCAGAATAAAACAAACTAAGGTTTTAGCCCATTCTAATCCAACTTCCATTCCTCCCAACAATTCACCCAACAATGTCCCAGTTAGAAGCCATTGATTGCATGGCCCGAGGTGACAACGCCAGTTCCTTTTCTGTATCTTATTCCAGCAAGTCCGGGAAAACGGGATAAACAGGAATCGATGGTCGGAGAGGAAACAATGGCTGTCATAGCTGCGGCCCCCTCGGATGACAAATGACGTCGCGGGGGAGGTTGGGGAAGGGGGCTACAACCCCCCTTTTCCGCGGGCACTAATTAGGGAGCGCTTCACATCTTCATCTCAGAGATTCCTAGATAGGGATATGAAAGACAGGAACGAGTTTGTTACGTGTTATTGAATTTGGAAATATTGAATTGGTATATTTAAAATGTCACTGTAGATTTGGTTGTTAAAGGACGTGCTACCAACCGATTAAATTGGATTAATTTTTTCAGTGACGAATATTTAATTTGTTTTTAAGTGCATCCGTTTTTTTTATTCTATTCCTTGGAATTTTCAAAAAAATATGTATTGGGAATACAATGAGTACATTCTCAATTTCAAGAATTACATTCATTTGAAAATTAGCATGGAACCAAACACAATTTCCATGAGTATACAACTCTTGAAACGAAATCTAATCTAAAAAAAAATGCAATGGTATGTTTTCCCTTAAAATGTATTTTATTTTATCAATACTTCAAAAAAAAAATACTTACTTCCAACTCTTTTTTTTTTAAAATAAATGATTTATATTCCTTTTTGTATATTTTAAACAATACTGATTAACTGCTCATTTAAAAAAAAAGAAAAACTAGGGACGCTTAACACTAAAATGACTTTCAATATTACCACTCAATAAATTAATTATTAATCAGGTACTAGGATTTCGTGTACGAAAATTGAAAACCGTAACTTTTTTAGTTCGAGCTGTAGAGAGTGGATTCAGACAGACGGACTAATGTTCACAAAATCTCCATTTTGGATTTGCGACCCCCATCAAAATACTTATATTTCATATTAGGTGTGATTAAAAGTAAATATATCTTTCTGTAGAAAACTTGAAATCCTGCTGTCTGTCTGTGAAATTGCTTTTCATAGTTACAGGTGGTCGAAAGATGTAAGAAAAATTTACATTTGGTCATGTTAATGTCGTTGTCGTGTGACCAGTGCAATAATTGAGAAAAAAATATTTATAAGTAGAGAGAGAGAGAGAGGTGGGTTGACACAAAGTTAAATAGTTTCACAAGCGAGGAGCACTGCCCTATTTAAACTGAATGTAACACTTGGCACCTCCAGGGGTGAATAGCGGGGACCCCTAGGTGATTCATAAGCCTAAGATTCATCAATCCAAGGCGATTCAAAGCCATGTGGTGCCAAATGGGACAGCCTTTTCACCCCCGATGGGAAAAATGCCCCTCATTTGTCACCTTCAGTTTTAACCATATATATCATAATTAAAGTATTAGATTGGCTGATCACGTGACCTCCAATGCTAACGACGGGACGCGCATGGAGGCATTTTAAGAGGGCAAAATTGCCATTGTTGCTGCCACTTTAAGGAGAAAAATACTACCGCATCATCGGAAAAATACCATTTAATTCTAACATTACCAAAAAAAAAAAAAATACTAGAAAAGCATTTCAAGTCACTAAAAAGATTCCAAAATGCAGCTAGTATTTTTACGATATTTTTTGTAATTTAAGAATAATTCTAAAATAAATTCTAAAATTACAAAAAAAATATCGTAAAAATACTAGCTGCACTTTGGAATCTTTTTAGTTACCTTAAATCCTTTTCTAGTATTTTTTTTTTGTAATTTTAGAAATAAATGGTATTTTTTCGTAGTATTTTTCTCCTTAAATTGGCAGCAACACTGGCAATTTTGCCCTATTAAAATGCCTCCATGCGCGTCCCGTCGTTAGCATTGGAGGTCACGTGATCAGCCAATCTAATACTTTAATTATGATATCTATGGTTTTAACAGTGTGCTCCGGCCACACAATGGCATGGTCATAAAGATCGAAATTGTCAAGGTACCTCACTAAACTAGAGCCAATGTATTGGGACTCTATAGAAATAAATAAAAAACATTATTCAAAACACCGTTCTTTCAAAAGACGCCCCAGCACCTCTAATTCGTGCTTTTCTGGAAATGATTCACTCTGTCGGGGGTTGTTCCCTTTTCCTGGAGTTTCTGCCCGCATCTGGGATAAGGGGCCAGAGGGGGTGTAACCCCCCAAAGTGGGTTTGTGTCTTTGTGGGTAAGTTTTGGGTGGTTTCTGCTGAGATCCGGTGTTTCTTGTTCTGTTTTTGGAGATGCTGAGGAGATTGGGTGATTCACTGTACTGGTCGTATGAAGTTTCCTTGTAAATTGTAAAGACAAGTTTTGGAAATTGGGCTTGTTTGACATGACTTTTGCCAAAGCAACATTTTTAATTTCCGACAGCTGAATTTTTGGAAATTTAATTCATATTTGGGTCGTTTCATTAGAATGCGTAATGAACCAAACTACAAAATGGTGCAAACGCTTTGTGTTTAAATTGTATATTGCTTTTTTGAGATTGGTTCATTCAGTGTACTATCTTATGAAGTTTCCTTTTGTAAATTGTAAAGACAAGTTTTGGAAATTGGGCTTGTTTGACATGACTTTTGCCAAAGCAACATTTTTAATTTCCGACAGCTGAATTTTTGGAATTTTAATTCATATTTGGGTCGTTTCATTAGAATGCGTAATGAACCAAACTACAAAATGGTGCAAACGCTTTGTGTTTAAATTGTATATTGCTTTTTTGAGATTGGTTCATTCAGTGTACTATCTTATGAAGTTTCCTTGTAAATTGTAAAGACAAGTTTTGGAAATTGGGCTTGTTTGACATGACTTTTGCCAAAGCAACATTTTTAATTTCCGACAGCTGAATTTTTGGAATTTTAATTCATATTTGGGTCGTTTCATTAGAATGCGTAATGAACCAAACTACAAAATGGTGCAAACGCTTTGTGTTTAAATTGTATATTGCTTTTTTGAGATTGGTTCATTTAGTGCACTATCTTATGAAGTTTCCTTTTGTAAATTGTAAAGACAAGTTTTGGAAATTGGGCTTGTTTGACATGACTTTTGCCAAAGCAACGTTTTTAATTTCCGACAGCTGAATTTTTGTAATTTTAATTCATATTTGGGTCGTTTCATTAGAATGCGTAATGAACCAAACTACAAAATGGTGCAAACGCTTTGTGTTTAAATTGTATATTGCTTTTTTGAGATTGGTTCATTCAGTGTACTATCTTATGAAGTTTCCTTTTGTAAATTGTAAAGACAAGTTTTCGAAATTTGTGTTTGTTAGACATGTATTTGGCCAAAGCAACATTTTTGATTGCGGACATTAACTATAAAGGGTTGTTGAATTTGGATTTCAGACATGCACTGCACCATATAATCCTAAACTTAATTATTTTCTGTCGTGCTTCAGTCTTTGTTGTATTATTTTTGTAAATGAACTTGGCTGTTTAAACCGGCTATACGTAACAAAATTGGCTATTTTCATTCATTTTCTTTCAAAAATTAGATTAATATGAAACTAAATCTCACCAATTAATAACGCAATGTATATGGAACTGGTGTACGTTTAATCTGTCTTATGCTAAATTCCTGAAGCAGCGTATACGATGTCGCCTCGTCACTTAACCTCCGTTCAGGTGTCGGCTTGTTACTTGAATGTGGTTCTAAATTATGACGCCCGTCGTCAATAGCCCTAGTGTAGCACTAGTGCGACGATAATTCCAACTGAACTTAACTTAACCTCAGCTAAAACTTATCTATCCCGTGACCAATAGCATCGCCTATCTCTAGTATGACGCTACTTCAACCAAAACCAGGTACAGTCACAGTGAAAGTGACAAATCCGGTGCGATTATTCGCAGAAAGGAGGTGGGGGGATTTATCAGAGAGAAGCCCCTGAATGATGAATGGGGCGTACTTTGTTCGGGTGTCGCCCCGGCAAACCTGCTGCCATCAGCAAAATCAATTCTTCCTGCCGCTGACGGAATTTTGCAATTCAAATTGTTCGCTCTTGTAGGTTTTTTTGGGGAATTTTAGTGTATTGAGAGGGGCTTTCTGTGGAATTAGAAAAGGATGTTTCGCTTTTGGTGGAGGTTTGTTTTTTTATTCAGGGGTTTTGATTGGAAAGTCACTGGGTTTTTAGATTTAGAATGAGATTTGAGTTGAGGATGGATGAGATTTGTTCATTAAGGATGGAATAAAATAAATAATAATATAATTATAAGTAATAAGAAAATTAATGAGAGTAGGCAAGAATTTCTTGTCACCACATTTACTTAGTTTGTTTATTTCCGAAAGGTAAAGTTTATAGAGTTCTATTTATTCATCATTAAATTTAAGAGTCAATTTATAAACAGGTAAACAGCCCTCTAGAACGAAACTAAATCTCTATTGTGAATACCCCTTTAAAATATTTACACAATTCGCTCCTTATAATAATTTGTAAAAAAAAATTCAAAATTCTGAATATTTTCTTTTCTGGAAAAAAAGTAATTGAGAATTCCAGAACTGCAAATATTTGAACCTGTATGATTTGCTATATACATAGAACAGATCCGCAAGCAATACAATTTACTTATACTCTATGTTAATTTATTGAAATTAAACTATACATTTCAGATTCTTATGGATATTCCAACAAGTTTTAATTAAAAAAAATATTACCCATTGCAATACTAAAAATATTACCATCAATTTTAAAATCTTATAAAATCATTTTATTAATAACTAGCAGTATGGTCCCACCTTGCTGGGAACCCGTTAACTTATAGAAAATGTGTCTTAAAGAATATTGGGAATAGGGTTCTCTGCTTCAATAAGATTGATTACCTAAGATTTACCTAAAACAGTGGTTGTCATCCTCAAAAAGATTCGAACATTAAAGTAGAACTTCCTGATACACAATGTTTACCCTCCTTCCGTTTGGAGCCAAGATAAGAAGAATTTCAGATTTACCTACTTTAGACATCGGTTAACCTAAAGAATCGCAGCCGGCAATTGTACGCTAAATCTGGTAACCCCGACAAATTGGTATTATGGCAACCTTTGGTGAATTTTGCATCTAATTCTGAAGTTTTTTCTACCAATATTTTATTAATAATATGCTTAACGATTTTAAATAATAATTTACTTTTTTAAAATCAATTCTTCGGCATTTTAATGTTCCACGTTTTTTTTATAAATCTGGTCTGCAATTTAATGAGGTTGCTATACCTATTGAGTTGAATAAAATATGAAATGGAAAGTCCCCCATAATAAGGCATTTTCGCTGTTTGGCAAGTAACGCAAAACGCCAAATCCAAAACGGCCATTTTATCATATCTGTTCCTATATATGCTTAGGTTCCCGTACTACGAAGTCCAGTACTACGAAAGCACGAATTGTAACTGCGAATATTGTTTCAAACAAAAATGTAAGGCAATTTTAAAATACTCAAATTAAAAACAAAATCAAATTCGTGTTGGTGCAGAAATCATAGAGTAAACAATAACAAATTTAAACTTTTAAAGTAATATCTAAAGAATTTAACGAATAAAAATATAGCTAAGAAAAATCAAAATATATATTTTTTTTTTTAAATACGATAAATTTATTTAGTAATTATTTAACGGCTGTCTTACTGGATTTTCACGATTATTGACTTATGACGTCAAGCCCCTGTTTTGGCCAAGCCCATGTGTTTTCAAGCCCTGTTATGGTCACTCACTCTTAGGTGGATGACGTATTTTAAAATATTATTATTAATTAAAAAATAATCATCAAATATAAAAAAAAAGCGTCAGTTGCACACGTAGGTAATGAAGGGAATCTATATTAAAAATTTCAAATTTTTCTGGGCAGTGTAAGTATAGATCTTTTACGATCCACAGACAAACAGACCAGACATACAGACTCGTTCTTTTATTATTATAGATGATATGTCGTAGACAGTGTAAAATATCAATATGTGTTGTAGAAATAACATTTCCTTATCTTTTAGCATACCAACCATTCACATCAGAAAATTCCCCAAACACCTGATTCACTTTATTATCAACATTTTTGGTAGAATAACGAAATCCAATCGGCAAAAGGTTCAAACTGTTTGCAGAATTTGCAAAAGATAATTGGATAACCTCCCTTAGAAAAACTGCAACATTCTATCTCTTTTCGAATAGGATACTATTCTAAAAGGGGGTCATTTAGAGGAATTGGTAAAAAAAAAAGAAACACATGTGCGAGTGGGCGGTTACACTTCTGTGGCCCGCTGGGGAGTTATGACCTTGCCGGATCCAATTGCCAGGCTCCGGTGTATTTTTGTTTCTGGGGCTTTCTGGATTTGGCTACTTTGCCTTCTTTCGGCTGGAATCGTTAGTAATTGTTTACATTTTTTAATTTTCCATGTGTGAAACGATCATCTAAAGAAAGTTTTGCATTGTCGTCTCGAAAACGAAACAAGCTTGAAGTACCAGTTTAATTTTTTATAAGACAAATTGTTCGACCAAATTGCACCGTAGGCGTTGAAGTGACATATAGGCATGAAAATCTTTTTCGGGAGAGCAGTTTAAAATTTTGGATTTCTGGGCATTTCTAAGGTACAAAACAGGCAGATATAGGGGGAACTAGGGACATTTGACCCATAAGGATACATGACCCAATGCCTTTTTCTCAGCAATGGAAAAGTTTTGTGAGTTGAAAGTGGCATCACTTTATTCCTTTCCAGCCAGCTGATCACATGGTGAAAAAAACGTGCCGAATCATTGCGTATGTGTTTAGTTTTGTGAAGAAATACGTTTTCATGCCCTGAAAGTAAATTTTTGAGACCGTAAGGTTTTTCGGTCTACATTTTTTGGTTTAAAGGAAAGATTTTTTCAATTAGTTACTTGTTTAGTCCATGTTATTAGCTACAGTTACGTGCATAATAGTGCTAATGTAATTATTCGCAAATGACTTTGCTTTGGGGTTAAACAAAAAAAAGTGCAGCTGGGGATAATTGACCTAAGCCATTTGGGGTATGGGACCCAAGTAAACAACACAAAAGTAGACAGAAGTAGACCAAGTAAATTTTTTTAAAAATCACGGGAGTGCCAAAAGTAACTGACTGGGTGTTTAACGAAGTATAAGGTTTGTTGGGAAGGTCCAAGGGAATTTTTTTTAACGAGCTTACAATTCAATATGCAAAGAATCGATGGAAAATGTTTTAAATGACCTGAAATGGACAATACAGCTCAAATTGATATTGATTAAATAGTAGCGATTCTTCAACCACCTGTGTTTTCTCTGCAGAATAAAAGAAGCATCGGTTTCTTATTTCGACCAGAATTTACTTTTAAATTTGATTATTTCGTTAGTATAAGCACAATTAATGTGATAAAAATAAAAAGTAATAATTTTGTCTGAAAATACTATAAAATCTATATGAACTTTATAATATGATATTAGTTTTGTTATTAGGTAAATTTTTTTGATAATTTTAAGTCTTACAACCAAATTTTTGGGTTGGTTCACGTATCCCTAATGGGTGGGCCACATATCCCTAATGGGTGGGTCATATATCCCTATGCATTGGGATACATGACCCAAAACTAAAGTTTTAAATAATTTATAATTTACTGCTATTGCAGTTAATACTGCAGAACAATACTAATATATATTGTGTAATACTTATTAAAGCATATATTAACTGCATTTGCACATCCATAAATATAGTGCTTTTAAAAGTTACAAGCCAAAAACTACAAGTTGGGTCATATGTCCCTTTTTCCCCCTACAATTTGTTGTTCAAGGTTTGAATTTTTAACTGCTGACAATTTTTAACTTCTACCAGTCTAAAGATTAAAATATATATATTTTTCGTGTTTGTGGTATCTTTAAATAAGAAAGGAAATTCCATTTTATAAAATATTTTAAACTATTCTACCATCAATGAACCCTAAAAACATCAATAATAACTAAAAAGGGTTAATGGTGCTTTGGAGCCAGTATAACACTTTCTAAGAACAGGATTGGTGTGAAAGAGAAGTTTAAAAAACGGACAAGCCGTTCTAGCATTTGAAAAAATTTAGAACAGATTGCCTAGGTATCTAATCTGCAAAAATATATTTCCCTTTGCATATTTTCATATAGTTCAGTGGTTTTCTCCTTGGCGATATGTAAAGATTTCTGCACATCAGCAACCCCCCCGAGCAAGCAGTGAGTGTATCAAATTGCCGAAACGAAAGGAGAAACGACTACAGATATGTGATCCTTCCATCTTTTTCCGCCCCTCCAAAAAGAATCTCTGTATGATACATAGTGTTAAGAAGAAGATGGAGACGCTTGGCGAGAAAATAGGTGAAGCCGCCAGAAAGTCGTCAAGTAAGCCCACACAAACCGCTCACTCAATGTAAGGCTGTGTCCTGACTACGACATCAAATGCAACAAAACTTGGTGACCGCTAAGGCGCCAAGCGATGCAATAGCATGTGGCTGACTCTGCCAAGTCGCCAAGTTTTGTTGCATTTGTGGCATTTGATGTCGTAGTCAGGACACAGCCTTTAGTTCATGCTGAAACGCGTCATTTTATTCCTTAAAAAACATTAGTTAAAATTCAAAAAATGACTGTTTACGCAGTTGTAGGATGTAGTACGAGATCTGAATTTACACAAGTTTGCAGTAATTATCTTCACATGTAAGAAAAATGTGTCGTAATTAGAGTTATTATTAGATAGTCAGAAATCGCCAAGCCTTTTCAAACTCCACTGTAATACTTCGCCGAAAGCGTTTGTTTGGGCTTACTACAAAGCGATCGATGGCTTCACCTGGCAAACCGGTTTTTGTATTGTTTTTTCCCGGCATCATCCCCATCTTCGTCTTTACTCTATGGCATTATAAGTATTATAAGTTTTTTATTTTTATATTCTCAACCTCAAAAAATATTCTTTTATTTATCATATGGTGGAACGGGCCTATTCCACGACACTATACAGCTCTCTCTTTCGTATCTTATTATCATTGTTTCTTTTTTTGTACTCTTGGACGGTCGGAGCGGAAAATAATGAGCGGTTTGCCAGGGCTGACACCTGTACTTTGAGAGGCACGCGCGTATTCGGCCTCTGTCATTTGGGAGGTACTCAACGCACGAATTTTGAAGAGAAAAAAAAATTCGACCGCATATAGATAAACTCCCAAGCAACGTCCTCTTGAAAGATATTACAGAAGGATATTAAATCAGAAAGATTTTTTATGAAGTTTTTATATATATATTGTTTCGATATTGTTTTGTATGGTGCTCAAGTGGTTCAGTGGATTTTATCTAAATGAAATTTCAATAAAAATTACGCACGCATAACTCAACACGACCATTTTCGAACGTTCAAATTTTATTCTGTTTCTAAGGGGATACAGTACCCAAAAATAGGTCAAAATATCGATTTTTCAGTTTTTACTTCTTATTATTCACAATATGTTTCTGAACATTTACTGAAAGTTTCATAATGATATCTTCTGTAGAAAAAAAGGTATTAAATATTTTCTGGAGTCATTCCTATAAGTTTGAATACGTATTTCGTCTGGTTTCAACCTTTTTTCTCTGTTTCGCGTTTATTAATTCTTGTGTTTAATAAATCCCTAAGGCTTTTTTGCTAATTAAGTTAGAATTTAGAAATTTTTAACCTGTGTTCTTATATGAATGGTGCAAAAAATTGTGCATGGAATAAGGTCTACTATGTATAGTTGTTTATGTAAAGTCAATAATTTGTAATTTTTTTTGATTTTCTGTATAAATGCATGTTACTTTTTAAATGTAGCTCACATTTTAAAATCCATGCACAGTTCTGTAACAAATAGTACTAAAAACAAACTATAAAAGTTTGGTGGAGTCATTCTCAAAATGTTTTTATTGCTAGAAAATGTTTATTTAGAGTAAACATTATATAAAACCACTATAATTTACAAGTTTATGTTATTATTTCTAGAAATAATGTTTTGGGTACCGTATCCCCTTAAAAACGAAAACAAAAACATCTACTGTTGCCATTTGCAATTTTAGAAAAGTCAGAAAACAAAGATAATAGTAGAGGCATCATTTTAACAGTGTTCCAAACAGTAAGAAAAACAAAGATAATGTTCAGACAAGTAGAATTCATTTCACAGCAGTTCCAAACAGATATATTTTAAATTAATCGCTAAATGTATGAAGGGGTCAAACGACAGTTTAAAAAGTGTTTCAAGAGAGACCAAAAACTTTTGCTTATTTTTTTAGTAAAAATTTTGCTTGTATATAGAGTCTATGGAATACGCTTTTTAAGTATCTAAGGCAGGATTAAAAAAATGTCCTTGCAAAAGGATAACCTCTAGAAAATTAAATTTTTATTGTATTTGACTCCTTTTTACAATTTTAGAAGTTTTGACAAATCCCCATTTCCTCTTTATAAAGAAAGTCTCAGAAAAGAGCATAAATAAGCAAAAAGGCTTAATGTTACAAAGTTTTGTCTGGACATCATTTTACAATTAACTAACTAACAGACCCCTAATAAAAAAGTAATAGGAAAACACGTCGATTCGCAAGTATAAACAATAAAACACTGTATAAAGCTTTGCATTTTATTTATGGTACAAAATGTTATGTTAAGGTATCATGGGAAATATTATTATGTTTATAATATGTCCACTCTAAACAACGAGCGTTTACTCGTCTGATTAATTTCACTCCTTTCCGGCGAAATGCACTTCTCTATAGGAGGAATTCATCTTTTGGAGTGGGTAAAGAATAAATAAAAGATCTGCGTCCTACACTCTAAACGAGCGGTTTAACTCAGTCTGAGTTAATTTCATCTTTCCGTGCCGAAAATGCACTTCTCCTATAGGAGTGAATTTCACTCTTTTGTTTTAAGAGTGTAAATGTACGACGACAAAATTTCACAAGGGATAATTTAATAAAAAAGTGAGGTTTTAACCACGGATCCTAGAAAACTATGTTTATATGGTGATTAAGTATTCATCGATCATCGGTCAAAAGGTGCCCGGGTGGCCTTGTGGGTTTGATCGCAGCCCATTACGCTAACTGTCTGCGCACTGTACCGGGTGCAGGTTCGATTCCCGCTTTCTCCCTGGATGTACTTTCTCTCTCAGTGTCAGTAAAAATTCTGTTTTTGTCTGTCTTATACTTGACGAAGGTTTTTTAAGCGGGTCTCTGTTCAAGCACACAAACCGAAAAATACATGTACCAACACCTCATTGGTCAAATGCTTTGTAATTGGTATTGCTTCCAATGCTGGTGCATTTCAGCCAAACAACCAAAACCTACCGAAAAAACAGCTAATCAGAAAATGATTGTAGGTTCTATACTTCTCTTGTTTACACTCGAAAAAGAACCCAGCCATCCGTACACCATGGAGAGGTATTATTAAATGAAATTTCATCCGGATTTTTTATATATATTCTCTGTATTTCTTTAGTGTTAACATGTTAGTCCCATGGAAATGTGTACCATACACAGAGCGCTGTTTCGTTTTCCTAATTATTGAGCAGCTACTCACTGGACCAAATTTTTAGGAAATTCTGCTTTGTTGGGCAACATGAAAAGTTGGTAAAGAATAAGGGAAATAATTACGGTCGTCAGATTTTATGTGTAGGGCTGCTTTTTTTGGTATTTGATTGTAAATAAAAATAATAAAAAAAATAATTATATATCTCATCTATAAGTATTTCTAAGCTGTGAACTAGATGGATGTATTTGTAGTATATTGAATCCTTGAATTCTCTACGATGGAAAATATCTATTGATAAAACTAGCATGAGAGACGTAGCACAGGTAAACTACTCTGACCCCACTTAAAAAAATCCCCCCATTTACAATCACAGTGTGAAGGTAAAAGGGCTGCCATCACCCCCTGTTGTGAATATACATACAGTCCCTGGACAAATTACAAGACGCACTGCAAGATTTCATGTAAAATATTAATTACCGGGTGATATTGTACCGTTTTATTATTTTAAATTGATTTGTTTTTTTATTTTTATATTATCCAATCAGTTACCGATTTATTTGACATAAATAAAACAGCATTAATTTAGAAAAGCGTAAGTTTATTAAGTTTTAAAGAAAAGTGAAATTAATGTTAGTGAAAGTCAATATTTAGTTGAGCCACCTTTAGCCGCTACCAAAGCTTTAATTCTGCGCGGCATGCTATCAATGCAAGACTGTTGTCTCCTGCATTTGAGGATGACGATTCCGCACATAAATAATCTTTTCTAGGAGCTGATACAGGTTTGTACTTGTTTACGTTCATGTATCACTTTGTCAACACCATGTGATGCCATATGTTAAAAATAAATACAAATATGTAGTCTACAAAAATTCTTTTCAATAAAAATCAATAATATTGTAGTTTAAATATACCACTATTGCATAAAAACTCTTAAGAAACATAAAATTACTAAAAAAAAATACAGTGCGTCTAATAATTTGTCCAGGGACTATATGTAACATTTACTGTGATGTGGTACCGGCAAATAACGTTTGCTTTGCTGGTAGTGATTATATGCACCCATCTTCAGTTGTTGCGTTGCAAAAAATATAACAGCAAAATGTGCAGACATTTTTTACAGTTCAGGCTTGAATATAAGAATTATGTAACTTTACTGTAACGTACTGTAATTTTCTGAAATTCGTTGGATACAACAACTTTTCTCAATTATCTAATTTTCTCATTTGCAGTAGCAATTAATGACATGTAAAAATTATACAAAAAAATCAGCTTTTCCTTAAAAAATAATGTATACTTGCATACAAAAAACCTCTCTTAAAAAGTACGACAATAAAACTTGTTTTGAGTCCCTATGAGTATTTTTTTCCCCTATTGGGATCACCTACCGCGTGGAGACATGTGTCAAATCGCCTGTCTACAGAGTCTACCATCGACATTTCTCAAAGGGATACATTCTACACCACAAATAAACAAACAAACCGGATGTGGCTGCCCCCCCCCTCTTCTGCTCCCCCTATCACCAAGGAATGCAATTTTTTTGCACGTATCATATTGGATTCTTCTGGATGAAAAATCCACAGATATATGAGGGTTAATTCTTTGCTTCATGAGATTAATACTTTCATCTATAGATATGATTTCCATGGTTTGTGAATGGTTTGATATTAAAATATGTAAATGAGAGGATAGCATGATATGCGTATAATGTGATAGCATAATACGTGGATGGTTAGATGGCGCTGGCTGTCCCCAACACTCCAAATCATGTTATTATTGCATAATCAGTGTGAACAAACATCTTTCTTGTTAGCAGACGGGTTTTTGATGATCTCCTATAAAATTTAATGATCCACCGAATCGGCACCTTACAACATCATAGTACACACATTTCGACTTGAGCCATTATGAAATTAAGAAAGAGGGATACCATGTCTAAATAATTACTCTAGCTAATAAAAAAGTAATTTGCTTACCTTAATGACATGAATCATTGAATTTCTTGTCAATTCGTCAATTGTACATGAGCGTGAGTATAGGCTACCTGAACCACAAGACATTTAAGTAATAAAATAAAAGGGCTCAAACGATGAAATTATTTTTTCGCTAAATGTATCAAAAAAACATGGTGCAATGCTACACGACATTAAATTGCCCTTCAATAAATCCAAGCATTTAAAGGTCATTATGTACCCTATAACGTAATTTCAAACCTAAAATTTTCTATGGCACCTTTCTACTACCATTGCGCATGCTCGATTTTCTCAAAAACCTTATTATGACATCTGACAGGTACTTGAAACTCGCATCGTTAAATAATGAAGATATTCGACATATCTGATATCATTATATTAAAAAATTTCTCATTCAAATTAGCTTAATATTTGTGTCAATCAATGAGTTTGAGATTTCTATTTCTTCATTAACCAACTTCTGAATAACAAGTGCAATATAGATCAAAACCTCAATTTTAAGATTTTTTTTATTTGACTACCAGTTTTTTAATGCATTTATTGAAGATTGATAATTTCACGTTGAAGCACTCTTATCCATATGCATTGAAAAAATTAAATAAAAAATATATTTTTAAACATCAAACGCTAACTCAAAACATAACTACAAGAAAAATAATATTAAAAACCAATACAAATCACAAACACAAAAAGAAAAAAAGTCCATCCAAAATCCTGATTCATTAAACTTACAATTGGAAAATGAAATTACTTCATTCTTTTCCCATTCCCAGAATGTAAACAGGAAAAGCAATTTCGGGAAACGGCAAAAATTACCACCGTCAATTTAATGGAGCGCCCGGGAAAACAGAGGAAAAACCGATTCACGTGGATGCTAAGTGGTTTCTTTGTTTACATTTTGCTCTTGATTTAGAAAACTAAAGAGGTGGGAGGAAGGAGAGTTAAAAAAGCTCATAGGCACCTTTTATAATTTGTTTTTTACTTTTAAGGTTTTTGTATGATAACAAATCTTCATGCAATTCCAATAAGGAAGCTTTTAAACATATTTCAATAAAGTATGTGACAGATACTCAGGAGAATTTTCTCAAAAATGCAGATCAGTAGTAATTTTTAGTGGTAAAATGATTAATATGAAATATAATATATAATTAGTGAATTTAAATAAGTTTCATTCAAAAAAATGCCTACAGATGGCAGCACTAGATAAAATTTCTATAAAGATTCGCAAATAATTTGAAATTATAACTTATTAATCGTCTTAAAATGTTACTTCAATCATTTCATCAACTAAATAACGTTATTCTGCATTTGTGAGAAAAATTTTCCGTGTACTTTCGATTGGGGTAACTTTGACCCAAGCATAGGGAAAATGTTGTTGTTTTATGAATAGAAGTTATACTTCTATACATAAAATGATCCATTTATCTTTCTGGAAAAATGGAAACATTGGATTTCATTTTATGTAAAAAAAGTTTTTCACTCCGAATTTGGCAACACACAAATAATGCTTTATTAATCAGTATGCAGTTAGTGACAAAAAGTTATTTCTCATAACTTTTGCCTAGAACATCTGAAAAATATTGAAATTAGCTAACGAAAACATTCCACACTAATCCTTTATCAATTAGGAAGAATATTAAACCGTTTATTTTTTAGTTACCAGTGTTCGATACTTTTATGCTGTATGTAGTAATTGGTCACCAGGAGACTTTTGATAATAATTCAGAATAACTTTGGCCCAAGATGTATTGAATTCTTTCTTTACACTTCCAAACATTTATGAAAAAGAGTATTCTGCTAAACACTTCCTGAATAACTTTAATTCTTAGTGTTAACCATTTTTTATGAGATCATTAACTATGAATACATTGATTATTAAATTAATTATAAGAAAAAAAAATTCAAAATTGTTGAGACCTAAAATGTAAATATTTTAAAATTCCTAATTAAAAACATTTTATATTGTAATTAAAAACATTTGTTGTTGTTGTCGTGTCCATGTTGTGTGCAAAAACTAGATGGATCGAAGCTGTCGTAGACAGCTTTCGCTATTTCTTCTGCATCTTCGGAGAGAATTAAAATTTCTGGGTCTTCAAAGCCATACCTGAAGAGCCTGGCTTGAATTGCTGGGCAGCCAAATATATGCTGCGGGGACAGTTGGACACCAGGACAGTTTGGGCAGTTTGTGGAGAAGCTTCTTTGTCCTTCCGTGAGATTTTCATTCCTTTTAAATGTTTTGTTCGTAGTCTGGCTATTATTGAAGATATTGTACGGTTACAATTTAGAGCAGGGATGGAATATTTAAAATTATTTTTGATAAGTCTACGGCTGGCAACTGCATTGGCGTCAACGAGAGTTATGAGGTTAGATGATTGGGGGCAAGCTCTTGATTCTTTGGCAAAAAACATTTCATATTTGTAATTAAAAAACATTTCATATTTGTAATTAAAAATATGTTTTTTCTTTTATAATTTTTTAAAATAAAATTTAACACAAATGATTACAAATTATTCCTAAAATTCCAATACTTTAAATGCATATCGTGATTAGATTATATTGTCGCATAGATGGAGAGGGAAATACGTTTTTGCGTTTCAAATAATTCAAATAATGACAAGATAGCTATAAGTCTCAACTCAAGACTTTTAATGACCCAACTTGGCTGGTTACAATCCTTTATATACAGAAGTAGAACCTTCTAGACTAGAAGGTTCTAGAAATGAAATAATTAGCATTAATTAAGAGGGACTGTCAGTCCCATAGAGCTAATGCATTAGTTTTGAAATCACAACTTTGGCAAAATAATTGGTTTGCCATGTTATCCCATTCTCACCAGGTATGGGAATCATCATAACATCCATTTAAAACAAAATTGAAAAGAAAATAACATCTGGTTATTTAATTATTAATTAATAAAGTTTTTAAATAGTGTCGCCATCTGCTGTAATTTTTGGCATTTTAAAACTTCAAAAATATATAATTAAATAGCTGTATAACATTTTCGTTTCAAATTTGTTTCATTTTAATGTTATGTTGATTCCCATACCTGGGGAAAAAGGGCTAACATGGCAAAGCAATACTTCTGCGGAAGTTATGATTACAAAACTAATGCATTAGCTATATGGGACTGACAATCCCTTAGAACAGCTGTGAATAAGATAAATTCAAACAAAATCGAATTATAGTGAGAGCTTGACGAATAGTTAATTTTCACATGTATTTAATCGATTTATCTTTTTAAAATGATTTGTCAAATTTCCAAAGATATTCCATAAATATATATACTAAAAAGTTGTAAAGATCAGGTAGTCTATACATTTGAATAATTCAATGTATTATATGTAAAGTCTACCTGTTCTTCTACAATTTTCGATGTGATTTTTACAATATTTGATAATATTTACAAAAATTACCATACTAATAATTCAATTAACCAAACAAATTGTAAAGTGGATCGAGTAGATATACAGTATTATCTATTAATTATGTAAAGTCTCTTTCTAGTTATGGATGATGTATTTTTAAAATCATATAATATTTTAAAGATTCCTACATACAAGTAATATATTCAACATTAATATTCATTAAAATCTGGCTTGAATATGAAAGTTTGGAATAAAAAAAACAATAAAAATCATAGGAAAAATATTACAAAAAATGGAATTAAAAAGGAATGGACTAGTAGAAATATTAATAACAGGAAGAGTCGAAACAAAAAAAAATAAACTGGAGGTAATTAGAGAATGCAAATTATTCGGGTTAATGTGGGCTGCCGCCTTCTGAGGAAGTGTGTAAGCTACTAAAAGCAGCTGAAAGAAGTGTCACTCCTCACTTCTGGAAATTTTAGCTAATTGGATTGAGAAATTGGGCAACCATTTTGGCACTTTTGTTATTTGTTTGATTTAAATTTCAAGCTTAAAGTTTTATTATAACAGAGATTCCTGAAATTTTCGTTCCTTTAATTTTAAATTAGTTATACTCTCTACAATTTATTGGCTAAAACATCGCAAAAAAAGTTAAAGTACAGCAGGCTTCCTCTTAAAACTTTATTCTTAAAGTGTAAAAAATAGCTTAAAAAACACATGTTTTGTTATCGATTCTCAAGTGATGCCGATAAAAAAATGACGGAACTTTGCTGCAAGTTTCCAAGCTTCTAGGCTTAAAACATTGTTACTGTTTTTTAAATGGTATAAGTAACTTACAATGCTTTAATGCATTGAATAAAGTTACGCATAATTTTAACTGTGTATTTATTTGTAAGGCAAATATCACCTATGTAAAATGTGTGATCAAATGTATACCTAAACCTTAATTTATTTCACGTGTCCAGTTTTACCTGATTTTTATACTTAAAAACTGGTTGAAGCCTAGCTGCCTCCAATATTATAGACTAACGTTACACCAAATTTTTACAGTGTTTTATCCCTGTAAAAATTTGGTGTAACTTTAGTCAATAATACTGGAGTAACAACGAACGTATTGGAGTATAACGAACTGGAGCACTGGATTATAACGAACGTATTGTATACTGTTTTATTTAAAGCCATTGATTCAAAGATTTATGTTGCAAAATCATATCACTTCATTGTGAATCAATCAAAGTATATTTCGAAATGAAATTTATCCATCACACTTCTATCTCGAGAAAACAGTAAAATTGAATGTAATAAGATAGTAAAGCTATTTAATCGGCCCGTGCAGCCAAAATGTCCGACGAATAATACCCCGTGTGGAGGGAGTGCACGTTAAACATCCTTCTAAGTCCTAACGCTGCGTACGATGTCGCTCTTAACGGTTGCGTTGGGTGCCTACTCAGGTGTCAGCTCGTCACTTGACTGTGGTTCTAAAATACGACGCCCGTCGCCAATAGCCCTCGTGTAGCTCTAGTGCGACGATAATTCAAACTAAACTAAACTAAAAGCTATTTAATGCATCATTAAATTAACCTTTCGAACACAATAGCTCTTGTTTGACATTTTCCTTGCGTTTTTCTTATCTAAATTTCCCACTTTTAACTTTGCATATAGAATGGATGAAAAGGTTGCCACATTTAATATAAATCTTTACACATGTTCTGGGGCTGAAGGCCAATACCAATTTATTGGAAGTGTTTTGTAGGTTGAAGAAATTCATCCTCGGTCGCTCATAATGGTGCAGCAATTGCCTTAGTATTGCTATAGAATTGTGATGCGTAAAATAGTTGGCTGAACCATCTTTTTCTTGCACGTGACCCTGTCCACATTGAAGACAAACAGTAACTGCCGTAAGAAAATAATATACGTAGCACTGTAAAACTTTGGTATCACTGTAAAACGTCTGTACAGTTACAGCAAATTTTGCGGTTATTTTTTACATCTTAGTGTTGTAATATTTTTTTTACAGCAAAATGATGTTTTCATTCCGTAAAGATTCCCATGAACCACTTATTCTAATTGCGTTTAAGCAGAGAAGATATGTATAACAAATAAGCTATGCATAACAAAATTATGCCGTTCCATTTTAAGTAGCGTCGATTTAGAATAGTTATTGAATTTGCAAATTAAAGAGCAGATGCTGAGGTACATTGCGAAGAATACATGCGTGCTAAGACTTTCAACACAATTTTTGTGTTAACCATGCATTATTATTTGGTCGCAACACAACTTTTGTATTATTTCAACACAACGCGTAATAACTGGGGAAAACACAATCTATCGTATTGAGAGTCGACACTTGCTTTTCTGAGTGTATCAAAGGTCCCATAACTTAAAATATACGTCATAACTTCACTTTCTACATGTTCCCTTAACAGTAAGGAAAAGAGGGTGGGACAGAAAGGGATGACATAGGGGGGGGGGACTAGCTCTGCATGTAATTGGGGCTTTGTTTTAACCGAAACCGTCGCCATGTGACGTGGATCGGGCAGGCCCCTGTCATCGCAGTGGATTAGGCAAGAGGAGCAGGAGCCCTACCTCTCAACTCCGAGCCCCCTTCCCCTCCTTGTCTTCTTCTGACAGCTCTCGCAAAGAACAAGGGATCTTCGCTCTCTACAAGGGAAAAAACGGAGGGAGAAATTAGAAATGAGAAGATTGGGATGATATCTAAAAAACAGTTGTTTGATGTTCCTGTTTTTTTAAGAGACTAAATGTTAAAGGACCTTGATAGTGCATACCGCATAATAAGTAACAATGTAGAAACATCGTCATAGAAATAAAAAAAATATTGCAATAGCAATATATAATGACTCATGATACGTAACATTAAAACAGCAATAATATCATAACATAAGATAAGTAAAAATGCAAAAGAATAATTGAAGAGCTTAGTGGAAGTATGTGTCAGTGACAAAAAGGTGAAAACGAGAAATGAGCTTTAAAGTTTTTCATTTGCACTTAGATACGTTAAAAACGGCACTTACAAAAATTAAAAAACATACTTAACTTAAAGTTTATGAAAAGTTGGAATCTTGTTAATGTTCAAGGAGGGAATAGCACGTTTATTGACAAAAAATTTCAATTTTTCAAAAATGTCACTTAGCACTCTTCCACTAAGCTGTTCAATTTTAATACCACCGGGAAAATAACAATGCATCAACAGTCTTATAACAATACAGAAGTAACAATGCACCCAACAAAAGCAATAAAAGTCCACTTGATAAGTAAAAAATGCTTAAGTAACAATATAATAGTACAGAATAAGGAACAATGCAGCATTATAATATCACTGGAGAAATAGTAATGCAGCAACAATATAATAATGCCTTAACAGAAATGACAGTGCATAAAGAGCAATGTAACACAAAAAAATAACAATGCAGTAACAGCAATATACCACCACAGGATTAGTAACAAAGCAGCAGAAAATATAATACAACAGTATAAAAAAAAAATAACAATGCAGCAACAATATTAGACTAAAATATATAAATTGTGTAAGCACAGATTAATCTGTACAAGATTGCAATCTCGTCTTCCTTTATTAAAAATTTATGAATTAGATTATATTATTCAAATTGCCTCATGTCTCTACTCTGGCAAAATAATACCCGTTCTCCTCACGGACTAAAAAGATAACGCTCAAAATGTATTCAAGTAATTATTTTCCATTTTGTCTGTTATTTGGTAACGATTCTTTTCTGTTTCAACTAAATCCAAGTCAAGTCAATTGAATCACATAGTAAAGTAATGTTATTTCAAGTCAAAATTTCAATTAGGATGAGAAAAACACAAATTTCACTAATTTGGCGCAATGTTTTGGCGACTTTGGTGAGCTTGTGACATATTTGGAGAGAACGTGAAAATTGACACAAAAGCGAATTGCACCTTTATAGCCCAAGCGACTAGCTTGCTAATGAAACATTGAAAATCTTCATTAGGTTATGTCCTGACTACGCCACAAATGCCACAAAGGCAACAAATGCAACAAAGCTTGGCGACTTGGCAGAGTCAGCCACCATGCTATTGCATCGCTTGGCGCCCTTGGCGGTCGCCAAATTTTGTTGCATTTGTTGCCTTTGTGGCGTTTGATGTCGTAGTGAGGACATAGCCTTACAACGTTTAAGTTTAGTTTTACCAGCACACGACGTTATAAAACAAAGAATTTATTTTGTTATTAACTGTCGTATGCTTTTATCGTAACTGTTTTAGTATCTATTTACTCTAGAACACTAAACTACAAAGATTTGAACTATTTTTTTTTAAGTTCAAATTTTTTTAACTAAAATTAGCATTAAAGTATGAAACAGCAACCAACGACACCATAATCCGAAACCGAGATATTACTTTAATTTAATAATAACAAGTAAACGACAATCTATAGTTCTCGCTTTCTCCTCGTATAAAAGCGAAATTTCTCCTTCAGATAACAGAGATGCTGCAAATGAAGGATTCAAAATAAGGAAATCTGCTTTTCCCAAAACCAGGAAAAGGGGAAAGCGTAAAAAATTAAAAAAGCAAAAAATGTGTGCATTGTTTTGGTTTTTTCCACTTCTATTGGTTTGATGTGTCGTGTGTTCTTGTAAGATCGTTTCTCTTCGTTGGCTTTTTTTCTTGGCGAGAAATGAGGAATGGCGTCGCTCGGGAAGATTTAGTGGGATCCATTAGTCAAGACGCTTTGTTGCGCCCTTTGCAATGTAAATGTGACAGGGTTTTTGAGTTCAAATGTATGAAGAGCAAAGATCATGTTTACAATGTACACTTCTTTAGTACAAGATAAAACACAGAAAAAAGCATGAGTGGAAAAATGACTTAACTTAAAGATCCTCCTTTTGACTATTTTGAAAATTACAACCTAGACACATGTATGAAAGGTTACATACTACATATAGTGTTTGTAAAATCATCAAATAATGTTTATATAGGAGAATTTCAAAATTAAATTTGAATAAAATTGGAGACACGTCTCATTAAAAAAAATCTTTGTATAGGATGCTTGAAATTTAAAGTCAGTACTTTGAGTTCTTAGAAGTTAATGCATTCCAACAAAAACTTATAAAGTATAACTCAAATTCAACTCACTACCTAAAAGGAGTCATATAGAAGTTAAAATACCTAAAAAAAATAGTTAATATATTTATTTTAATTACTTTAGTCATAGCTAATAAAATTTTATTATAAACTTCAAAAGTTCCCCTCCACCCCTTTCCAATGTTGTTTTCGTATTAGCTGAGATTATTTTCAGAAAATACGATTTATTTTAACTAAATTATTTAGAAACTATTATTTAGTACTTAAAAAAAAAAGAAGAAAAGAACTTTATTTTCAAAATCGAAAATATTGGTTGCCAAGGGGCCCCCGGGCCCTTACAGACAACACATAAAATTATACAATCAAAATTATCAAGGAAAATTAAAAGCAGCATTTCAGATTATACTCTAACAAAAGGGGAACAAACAACAACAAAAAATATAACAAAACAAAAACTAAAATCTGGCAAAAGATCGGACACACGAGATACACAAACATATTACAGAACGGTAAAATACATAACTTCACTATTGGATTTACAAAACAAATAACAATATATAATATATAATTCAGTTGACAGAAGGTGATACAATTTATTTTTTAATTAAATCACAGATTTGAAAAGAATCTCTTCATCAATATTTAAGATGTGACGCTTAACTTCTTTTTTAAATGTATTCTTATGAGTTAAACTTACTATTTGTTCAGGCAGAGAGTTAAAAAATTTTGGTGCTAAATACCTAAAGCTTTTGTGGAATATTTCTTTATTTGCTTTAGGTATATTGTAAATAGTTGAATTTCTTAAATTGTAGTTCACAGGGTCTTTAAGGGTGCAAAACGATCTGTTTTTATATAAATATAGAAGACTATTGTATACGTATAATTTTCTTATAGTCAAAATCGGGTTATCAAAATTTTCTGGTTCACAGTTTAACATTCGAATCAATCTGGATTGAGTATTTATTAAAGGTCTGATATTATTTAAGTAGTCACCACCCCATGAGGTTATGCCGTATTGTATTATTGATTGTATAAACGCAAAGTATAATTGTTTTAAAAATGTTTTACTGATACTATTTTTTAAGTAATAAAATGCATAAATACCAAAACGTAGCTTATCATTTACCTTTTTTTACATGTAATTTCCATTTAAATGTTTGATCCACATATAGTCCAAGATATTTTTATATTTCTACTCGGTTTCAATACTTAATAGTTTCTCATACTTAAAAGTATAACGTTTGCCAACATTTCCTCTGAAAACTGCGCTACATTAGTTTGTTTTAATTTAATTTCATTTTATGTGTATTAATTAATCAGCAATAATATAGTCTGAAAACGTTAAGATTTTAACTTCATGTTTCTCTTTTTGTGTTAAGAAAAACATACACTGCGATGCAAAAGTTTAGACAATGACTTCATTTAGCTGTAAAATTTAGAATTGTGATAGTAGAGTTACAAAAACCTCCTAATCATATTAAAAAAGTATTTTGAAATGCTATAATTGAAACATAATTGTTTGATTTGCTATAAAAATTTTTTTTCATAAAATAAAAATTTGTATGATGCAAAAGTTTAGACACAAATACGAAATTATGCTCATTTAAAGTAGATAATGGCCTAATTTCGCATTTTTATTGATAAATTGTTTTTTATTTGATAAATTAAAAAAACACGATATCCGGTGAACTAAACAGAATATTGGTTCAATTTTACACCAAAAAGACAGTATAGCCACTTTAAATCTTTATTCAATTCATATTTGCTTCAATTGTACAATTTAACATCTCTAAATACGAACCGAATGCCTACCAGTTCATCACCTTAAAGTTTTGCCACGAATTCGTACATTTAGAGACATGCATTGGTCGATTTTCTTGATGAAAAGTGCTGTCTTTGCCATATAAAATCACAAAATAGCGACATATTATTCTTTTTTGCACTTTAGTACAATGCAGAGATAGTCATCTCTTCAAAAACGCAAAAAAGTCGGCCATTTCAACGTAAATTTACTCCACACAATTACGAAAGTTCCTTCTTTATACTGAAGTTTGAAATTTCTTGAGAAAAAACCGTATTACTAGCTACTCAAGTGCACAAAAAGTGTGTTCAGATAGTCATAGAACAGTTTACAGAAAAAAAGTACATATCAATGTCAGTTACTGAAACAACTTTCTGTCCAGAAAACTCGTTGAATATTTTCCCAAAGGGGCTGATTTTTTTGCGGATTAAGCTTTTGAAGGCTTGGCATATTCCCCATATTACCTGATATCCATTTTTGTGGTGGCATGCAGACGTCTCTTGCTACCAATTTTCATGCTCAGATTGCAATGAATCTGAGTTCTCTGTGCATGTTAAAGTATGCCGAGGTTTAATTTTGCTTGGAGGAAACAAGTGAAGGTTACTCGAACGAACTTTTACATGTCACATAATCATTCATGTTATAAACCCTTTTCCCAACCTGAAAATCTGCCGACTCAGCCAAGGCTCGAACCATTTCATTGAAAATAATATGCCTTAACTGACAAGGGGCATTCCTGATCCAAACTTACCCGGTAAAACAAACCCAAAAATGCACCTTATAGATCAAAGCACCAACGGTTTTTAAACATATCCTCCAAAAACACTAAATACAATTTCTCCTCAATAAGCTTTTCGCTAAAGCCGCCAGAAAGAATTGTAACTTGACGAGCAGTTTTATCGCTATTTCATATGCGATTTTTTTCCCTTTTCTCCCTCTTGCGTTTCCGATCTTCCCTTATCGTATTTAATTTTTATATTTCTTTTTCCTTCTTCTCTCGCTCTTCTTTATATCGTCTTAGCGAAATCCCCTCTTCAACTGACAAAATCCCTCGGATGACAGCTAGCTGTCATTTTTAGGGACGATCCGGGTAGAAAATCCCTACGACGACGGCCGATAATAAAAAAAGAAATAAGAAAAGTAAAATTCGTATTGGGAAAAGGCAAAATCTATATAAAAGAACGGCTTGGGGGAAAATGTAGGGAAAGTTTTTAAATCAATATCGTTTTTTATTTTAAAATAAACTTTAATTGAACAGTTGTAGTAGTTATGGAATTAAGTTTTAATAAAAAAAAATTGTTGTGTTCCAAAAGGGTAAATGATTTTTTGTATAATACCGCGAATATCATACGTATAGTTTTAATTTAATATCTTTTTATATATAGCGATGTAACTGCAAAATGTTCGGGAATAAGAGACGATTCAAGTAGAAAATACCTACGGCGATGAACCATGATAAAAACAAGTAGAAAAAAAACCATTCGCAGATAAAAAAAAATATAGAAGAATTGGGTAGAAAATAAAAGAAGGTAAGGGAAGGATATTTAGGTTTTAAATCAATATGTTTTGAAATTTTGGTTTAAAATTAACTTAACTTAAATTGAATGTTTCTACTGGATAGATAATATAAAAATTTAACATAATTTAACTTAAATAAAAAAATTCAAAACCGTTCGTAAAACTGAATATGTATACAATTAAAATGCCCTTTTTCTTGTCCTGAAATGTCCCAATGGCTTTAATTACATAAGTTTTTACATCTAGTAGTAAGAATATATTTAATGTTCCCATAAAATGCAGATAAAAATTTGAAGACCATTAAGAATTTTAGAATCGCTGAAGCAAACACTGCAATTTTTTTCATATTTTATGCTCGTCTTTTTTTCTTTTGAAACAGTTAACTTTAAGTTAACACAGTTAACATTTTTAAACGAATAACCTACATGTACCTCCCATAAAATAGGTCGTCGATCAAAATAACTTGTTTAATGTTTAAATAAAATATTACAATTTTGAGATTTTTGTGGTTTCCTTCTAAAATAAAAACTAAAAATGATTTGACAAATTTTACTAAGAACAATCTCACACGAGATGATTTTCAAAATTTCACCAATTCAGAGATTCGTAGCCGAATATTGGCATCATCCCACCCCTCATCACTGCGGATTTTGACTTGGCTGTCTAAAATTGGATCAAAAGGGTGAAAAAAAAGCACCTTGCTTCAGCTATACAGACAGGGGGCGAAAGGCTTATAAGTACAGGTGCCTATGCTAAACAAGCAATGTTTGCTTAAATAGGGGGAATCTTAACAGCTGCTCGACTGTCGATAGGCATTCGTTTTTTTTGCTCATGAAACTCATCAAATATAGCATGGAATTATTGGCAGTAAACATTGTTTAGCTGGTTCTTCTTTCGGATTAATTTTTTTTTGTCAACTGATTTAAAACACTGTTTATAGGTTGTTCAAGTGGTTTTAAAATTTTTTGACCGCTATGGTATTTTGAATTTCGATGAAAAGAGTTTATGGGGATGTATGAATTGTGGTGTATTGTCAGTTGTTGAAGCTTTTATTACAATGGCAATCTATTAAATTGTTATAGAACAAAGAAGAGAAGCGATATTATAAAATAAGTTGCATAGTTTCGTTTTATTTGCTTACAAACTATTAAAATTTCATTAGCAAGGGTTGCACTCAATGTGCGTATATTTCCACCTCTACTTTGTGCATTGGTTCTGATAATTGATAAAATATTTTTAAATATTTTATTTCTAATTTTTCGAATTTGCGCTGCATTCGTCTTAGAATCTACCTCAAATTCACGTACACTCTTAAAACTGTAACTCATAAATATAAGGCACAAACGCATTGTGCCTCCTATTACATGAATATAAGCGGTACCTTGCCAAGGTACCTTTTATATTTAAAAGGCACAACAAAATAACAGGCACAGCTGTACGACCAAATCCCTTAAACGGCACCATGATAGATGTGCCCCGTAAAGTGCCTCTTAAAATTCACCGAAAAGTTTAGCAGGCACAAGCGAACCTTGAACTCGAGAATGCGCATGCGCAATAACAGCTGAATCGTCTAACGCTAACGTTTAATGGCGGATTTTTTCCTCGATCTTTTTTTAGCAGTTAAAGTAAACATTTATTTTGTTTGGTTAATTATGAAAATAACTAATTATAAGATTAGTGATTTGTTTGTGGCATCATAATTTAACTGTGACTGTAGTTGAACCATATTATATTTGTTTACATTCTGTGCCAAACATTCTTCATCACGATTTTTATTATCTTTTACTATCAGACTATCACCGTTCAAAAACTTTTTACACTTTTAAAAATGCGATCTAATTCGCGTAATAAGCGTACTAAGAAAAGAAAATGTGCAGGTAATCAATTTTCCAATGAAGACCAAGACAAAAATACGAAAGTAGAGGAAGACAAACCGCCCAAAAAGTTATGCATTTCAGAAGCGAAACTCATCAACGATTCAAATTTTAAAACACTGTGCCTGCAGCATGTATTAGGAAGCACACCGTAGCTGTTAATTTTAGAAGGCACAATGTATCTCTTAATTTTAGGAGGCACAATGTATCTCTTAATTTTAGGAGGCACAATGTACCGCCTAATTTTAGGTGGCACAATGTACCGCTTAATTTTAAGAGGTAAAAAAGTTCACAATGTGCCTCTTATTTAGGAGGCACAGTTCTAAGAGTGTAGAGTCAAGATTCGTGGCCCAAATAAGAACAACTAATATAATAAGCAAACTAACCGAAGCGTAAACTTGTTTTCACTGCATGATATTAAAATTCAAGTTTTTAACTTAAAAAATAATTTCTTCAAATATTTTACATGTTATATTTCTAAAGCAGATAATTGTAAATGACTCCTCCATACCTCAACTTTAAAATTTAGTAAAATTATAAAATTTATACACTTTTTAAAAATTATTTGTGTTGCTGAAAAACCTGATGGTCAGGAGACGTGTTTATATACCTAAGGGTTAGTTATCCCTTAGAGAAGAATGAAAGTAGCGCGTTCCTCAACATGTGTGGTCTTTGTCCACTAACACTCATGAGCCGGTCATTAAAATGTACAAATGGGGAGCTTATCATCGAAGTCAAATCCTTTAAAACCCTTCAAAATCATTACAACTAGAAGGCAGAGACACCAGTCATACTTAAAGTATTGACTAAAGGATCAAATTATGTAGCTAAAGCCTTTTTTTGTGCCAAATATTTTCTAGAAAATAAAATGAAGAGTTGCTCAGAGAACACAGAAGTGTAAAAACTTTCTGCAAAACTGTACTGCACTTTTTGTGGGTACAATTTTTTCACGAGTTTTGTACTGTGTTTAGATGCTTTTATTATTATTATGCAGGTATCGTTAATGCGTACCTGAATATTTTATATTTTTTTAATACTACTTTTACGTTTAATAGAAAACGCATACATTGTTATTTTTAAAATACTTTTTCAAGATATCACAGTTAAATTATAAGAAAAATGATCCATATAAATTTTTTTCCACCATTGACCAAAAAAGGATCAAAGATTTTAAAGCATCTAAAACCGATATAGCTTCAAAAATATAATATTTGAGTTTGAAAAGCCAGTTTATTTATCAAAAGCACACGAAATGGGTTTGCTGTAGGTCAATAGGCGATAGCTTGATACATTTCCCATATATTGAACAAATTTTTTCTTGCTTTCATGAACTATATGACTAAAGAGGGTTTTGGAATCGTTTTTCTATGCCAAGGAAGCAGGTTGAATTAAATTTTATTTATGAACCACACTTGTGTAAAATAAATGTCTTTTGGTTAATTCCTAGTTTTGGTATACGGCGACTTTTTATTTCTCGCCAAACTTGTTGGCGAGAAAACATCGGGTAGCGACGCGTGATCGGACGATGCTACTCGGAAGTCAAACAACTGTTTGCCATATTGGAATTATTTATCGCCTTTTTTGTCGCAAACGTTTCGAAAAAGTCGCCGTATACCGAAACTAGGATTTAACCGCTAGACTCTTGATGAGCATAAAATAAATTAATAACAAGCACAAAAATTCCAATTTACCTCTAAGGTTCAGGTTACTTGCTGAAAAGAAGATCTCTAAGGATTATTCCATCATACACTCTCAAACTCAGCCCATTCAATCCTAAGCCCCTTTCAAGTCAGCTTGACTGACCAAACCAAACCAACCAAACCCAGATAAGAAGCCACTTGAAACCTTGACTTGGCTCCCATATTTTGGCTAATGAACCGTTTTCCCACGCAAAGTCAAAGGATTGGCGAGAAGCGAGACCCCCGTTGGTGGGAAAAGGGGTAAATGTGGCGGGTACAGTTACTTGGCGGGGGAGGTATGTGGTGGTAAGATGGTCGCTGTGTTTGTTTTTGTTTGGGGTTCGACTCGTGTTTCGTGGTCGAGTCGGGTTTCGTCAGGACTTTTGGGAACGATTATTTGATACTTGACGAGTCACCGAATTCTGGAAATGTCTAAAGCATCACCTGAGCATGTCCTGCAGTGAAATGGACTCACAGGATATGGACTGTACACTGTAGAGAAAATATATTGTTTTTACAGAAAAACTGTCAGCCGGTGGGACAAAAAAAAATACATTATAATTTACAAAAAAAAACTTTTATTTTAACAATTTGCAGTTTTAGCGCAACAGCTGTTTTGACAGACAAATTGTTAAGAAAAACACAATTTTACTATAACAAATTTTTCTAGAACAAACCAGAGGTTGATTTACCGCAGACAGAAAGCTAGAAGTTTCATGAAAATTCTTACAGACTACAGTAATAAGCAAAGAGTGCCTTTTTTCATTACGGAAATAGAAGAGTCTATCGTGAACTTAAATTGGTTCCCAAGATGAATATTTTTTTTATATTCTTTGTGAAAATATTTGAGATTTCTTAGGTAAAAAAGTTCTTTTAGCGAATCTGTACGATTCTGTACTAGCAAAAAAAAACTTTTATTTTCGTTAAATAGAGGATAGAAATTATTCGATTGAAAAAATAATAATTTATATTGACAAACATATGAGCTTATAACACTTTACTTGTACAACATGGGGAAATAACATACGATTTAAGGGGTGAAAATCAAGAACTCTTGCTTTCCAATACGCCAATAACCTAACTCCAACCATTTTATAGAGATTTCTTTCCAACAATATCCAATAGGTCCATTAGAAAAGGGCAAGAATAAAAGAAATGTACCAATAAATATTAAAAAAAAGAAACCATTTGTTGTTTTGTACCTGCTCTCTCTTGAATATGCATTTGAATATTCTGTACAGGTATATTAAACTTTTTCCCCCTCCTCATTTAGAGATAGTTGATGAATGTAGTTACAAAAATATCTTTAAAATGTAACTAAGATAGATAGGGGGCGGAACCCTTTATTGGCGATTTCACCCAATTGAATTTTCCAGCATCACCAAAAAATAAAAACACCAATGAATAGGTCGGGCTCTATATGTCAGTTATGCTTTAGAGAATGTGAGTTTTTGCAAATGCATCCTTCAATACTACTTTATTAGGGATTAAGTAAGTGTTTCAATTCAAAATAGTGCGGCCGTGTGAACGAAGCTAATTAATAACAATTTAACAAATTCTTCAGTGACTGGCATCAGTTGTAAAATAAAGTTCTTGGTTCGTTTTTACCTTCTCAGAAAAATCACGTATAATTTTAATTTACACTCTTAAAACAAAAGAGTGAAATCCACTCCTATAAGGGAAGTGCATTTTCGGCACCGGAAAGGAGTGGAAATTAACTCAGACTGAGTTAAAACCGCTCGTTTGTTTTAAGAGTGTAAGCGTCTAAATTGGTACATAGGACTGTGTTAATGATTTCACAAAAAATGGAGGCCCCAGTTGAAGAGAATTTGTAGCTTCTGCAAAGGCATGATACTCCAAAACCTATGGGGGGGGGGACATCTTTACAGTGCGTTATTAAAAGATCGTGATTGAAGAGTAGTAAATAATTAATAAATATTTGGATCAACCTTGCTGGACATCTGGCTGGTTGTTGATCACCAATTTTTGTATTTGTATTCATATTGTATTTATTTCTTTTCAAACCTACAAAAACTCATAATTACCGTTCCTCAAACAGAACAAAATTCCATCTGTTTCCATTTCTTTTATACCGTCTTCCACAGAAGCCCCTTGAGATATTAAGGAAATAATCTCGGACCAGAGAGAGGTGGGGGGAAGCCTTTGGGGATTTTTCGGGAGAGGGAGCACTGGTCACTCCAGGAATCCCTCTCTGGTTGTCGCCGCAAATTTACTTTTGAAGCCGCTGATATTTGCTTGGGGATTCATCCGCCCCTTCTAAGTGCTTTTTTCAGTAGTTCGGATTAACCGATGGTGAACCAGGAGAACTTTTTTATTTTTTATCAGGACAGTGCAAAAAATGCATACGGGAAGAATAATATCGTGATTGTTTAACGATAATAAAAAAAAATATTACTGTGTTTATAAATCTGATAAAAACTTTAAATTTTTAATCGGAGTTTAGGGAGCGTAACAAGACACGATTTTCCACTACCACTTAATAAATCAAAACATTTTAAGTTAAATATCTGTCCTATAAGGAAATTTCAATAACTTTAAAATCAGAAATGTTCTATGGCAAATATCGTTTGGCGCATGTGCGATTTTCTTAAAAGCTTTATTATAACATCCGTTAGATACTAGGAACTTTGGTATTAAATTTGAAGAATGTAGCTCTTTTCGTTTTTCGGCAATTTTTCAGGCTACCTGGTGTTACCCTTATGGTTGTTTTTTTTCTTGGTCGTACCTAACTACTATAAGTGTTAACGATATTCCTGCTTTTATGCATTTCAGAAATATAAAAAAGGGTAAAGTGGAAAAAAATTGTTTCCCTGTTCTCTCCTCTACCCCAACAGAAAGATTTTTTATTCGAAATTTATAAATTATAACTCTTAAAACTATAATTTGAAAAAATATCCCACATTTGTAAAATTTTCCAAATGATAAAAATATAATTTCATTAACTTGCAATATTTACATCTAAGATGAGTTTAACACTAGTTTATAATGAAAATAACAGTTTTAATATAAAATGTAAGACATTTTTGCCCTCTTCATAATTTAAAATTCAGGGGTTCCTAACCTTTTTGCACCTGCGTACCACTTGACTTTTTTGAGAAATTTTGGCGTACCACCAGACCTAAATATTTTAATAAAAGTATAATATTTACTCTTCTAAAAGTGTTCAAAGGCTTTTTGAATTAAATTCTTGAGAAAACTTCATATTTTATGGTTAGATATTTGTTTATTTATAACATGCTGATAATACAGGAGAAATAAAAAGATTAAAATGGTATTAATTTACTATTTTATTTATTAGCTATGGGTCTAAAAGCATACAATTAATAAAACTAGTACAAACTCAGCAAAAAACTAATCATTATACAAAATATATTTTTATAGTCTTTAGTGTGAAACTTGTTTGCCTGTGATTAAAATATCAACAATAGGAGTAATGGAACTTATCTTCACTCTTAAGTCCTCTTCAACACTTAATCTGCTTATGTATTTTTATTTTTTATGTACAAGAGTTCAGAAAATTAACTGTCACACAAGTAACTCGTAACAAATGGCATCAAAAATAGGAGAGCTGCCGGAAGGTCAAAGGGTAATTCTCTTTAAAATAATGTTAATGTTTAAAATAATGAGTAATATGTTTCCGTGCTCACTACTCATGAGTACAGAAGCTATTAATAACATCATGTTGGTCACATCACTCACGCGTACCACCTGAAATTTTCCCACGTACCACCAGTGGTACGCGTATCACCGGTTGGGAACCCCTGATTTAAATAATAAAAAAAATTCTTGTTGTAAAACTCAACAAAAAGAAAACAACACATGGAACATTCAAACCATTTCTTTCCTCTTTCTGTCACCCATCATTCGATTCCGGAAAATAGGGGGGTGATTCGGGAAAACGGGAATACCCCCCCCCCCCTTTCCGAACAATCCTCGTTAAAAGGTTGCAGAGTTGCGAAGTCTTAGAAAATTTCCTCCGAGGAGAGATTCGAATCGATCTAAAGTGATTCTGATGTTCTTATTCCTCAGGAGAGGGGGTGTTAACATCGGCAACGAAAAAAAAAGCTACAAAATGGCGATTCGCGCCCCTTTTCCTTTGTCTTTTCATTTCGGGAACACTTCCCTGCTAATACTTTCCAGGAGTTGAGTTTTAAACTCCTGGAGTCTGCTGTTTCAGTTTTTTTTCCTGGGGAAAATGTTCTTCTCCTCCTTTTCCGGATTTTTCCTGAGTGGGTCTGTAGGAAAAAGTCCACCCCTCGAACATGTCCTGGTGACAAGAAAAGAGAATGTTTTGTTTTTTAACTTAAGAGAATTTTTAAAATTCTTTTTTTTTTATTTGAAGGCTGATTTGTATTTTTTTTTATCCTTGGCATATAGGTACGTTGATAATTTTCAACGAAGTCATCTATTCAGACGCTTTAAAGGTGCAGTTAAAATGTTATAAAAATTACATAAGCTACCTACTCCAAAAGAAGATAGACATCATCAAAACAGAAATTCCTTCATACCGCACAAATAAAAAATTCTAGTGAACTTTTTTTTGCCGCACTGTAAAAATTTTTACATTTGGTTTCACCAAAAATATGATTCCAAGAAGCTCCAATATCTGTGTGGTAAAATGTTTCACCGTATTTTTGGTATTTGGTTGAACTATTTCTCATTCGTCTGCTATCCTAGAAAATGGTTCAAATGAATACTGAAAATGTGGTGATACATTTCACCACCCAGCGGTTATATCTATAAAGAACAATTTTTTAGTGAAACCAAGCAAAAAAATTAACAGTGTACTGTTATTGAAAAATAACTTTATTAATGTTGTGAATTTCAGAAATTTAACTTCTTTTATATATGGTTTATTACCTAGGAAGCACTGTTTTCCTATAAACAGAAAATTCAGGCAAAATCTCACAAAAATACTCCAAGTAAACTGTTGGGACACACTTGTTCGTTAATTCTGTTTAGTTCAGAGTCCTGAAGCCGCGTAAAATGTCGCTATAAGGTACCGTTGGGTGCCAGCTCAGATGTCGGCCTCGTCACATGAACGTTATTCCAAATTACCGCTCGTGTAGCTAGTGCGACTTTGATCAACATAAAACCAAACCACCAGCAAAACTATTAAAACATCATTAAACTGGAAACTACTAAAAAAATCATTCCTCTTTCTAATTAATCGGTAGTTGTAAACACCACTCGTAAATGTCTACTTGAGTCCTCGACTGGTGTCATAACAGGCGTGGGCGTACCAAGCATATTTGGAGACCGCAGGGTGACCCGAATTGGGGTCACATATCACAGAAAAATGGCATGCATACTTCTCCTCGAAGATGACATAAAAATTTCGACAGAAAGAATGCCGACAAAATGACAAGAGTCAAAGAAGGATAAATCTATATAAACAATTTTGTAATAGAGTATTATAGCAGTGATGATAAGGTTGAAGTTAATTTCAATAATTTAATTCAAACCCTTAAATTAAATTTACGTTAATACGAAATTAGTCATTGTGTGTCAGTTTGGTGCTTTTTCTGATTCTACATTTCAAATAAAGATTTGGGTAAAGATGAGAAATAAATAATATATTTAATTTTTTAATATATTTATTCATAATATATTCAGTCATTTGGGAAATATATCTGCGGCAAATGTGACAATAAAATCAACGTCAATTAAAGGAAGAATTTTTGACAGTGTGTGTGCTGGATAAACTTCTAGGTTTGCCATATCTAAGATACCTGTTTTTAGATTTTGGTATTTATTTGGTCGTTGAAGTTAAAGAGAATACAAGTTCTAAAAAGAACTAAATTAGCATACTTTCCTGTTACTTTGATACTCACTGAAATTTATAGAAAAACAAAATAAGTTTCTAACAGTAACTGTCGTTTAGAACCAATTCCAAGATTTATTCACCCTAAGAAAAAATCGCCAAACACAGCCATTTAGTTGTAATTTATACTTTTAAAAGTCAATTTTTTTTTCATTTACTTTATTCCGTAAATTCAATGAACATTCGTTATCGTTTGCTAAACTAGTGGCATCCCGAAGAATTATTATGCAAAATTGCCTGCTCTAAAAATGAGCCAGAAGTCAAATCCTAGTATCCGTTCCGGCGATATTTGGCTATTTGATACGAAAATGTATCGCCAAAGCCTTTATGACCAGAGAAGGACACCTTCAGTATATCAATACCTAACTTTTCATTTTTTTTATAATTCTTTCGAATTACAAAAAACCCAGAAAGTAGGCTAAAATCAAGAGCCAGTGGATCAACAAGGGTCGGTTATGAGAGATGTCGTTTAAATGGTTGTCAGACATCAACGTTTTTGATATGCTGTCAGCTTTGATAGACGAGTCGCCACTCACACTGAATAAATAGTCCAAGGACGAAACTGTTGACTTCTCCCAATTCAACCCTGCCACTTTTTTATCGTCACATTTTTTGTATTCTTGTATGCTCTGAAAGAAACTATGGACCACTGCAGAGCTATATTCCTTTAAACTGTAAAAAAAAACACCTCTAAGTTATCATCACAGTGTGAGAAGCCGTCTAATTTACTATCACAGTTGGTGAAAATGGTGTAAATTTTCGTATGATATAAAATGTATTGTGTGGTACCGGTGAAAACGTTTTATTCACTTGCAGTGATTGGATGTACCTTCGTTACCACTCACGAAACAGTCGAAATTCCATCAACAATAGGTGGACATTGACATCTGTTGGCCACCTATCTTAATTAAAAGTTATGTAGTAATTAAGCCGAGGAACTCATCTCACCTTGGGATCTTTTGGTGATGTGGTTACTAGGACTACAGTGGTGACGAGGACGTGATCGTCACCATCCAACGATGCTTGTACGATGGTTCAACACGGTTTATGCTGCTAATTGCTACTTTTACTAACCCACTACCGCAAAAGAAGTGAAATCCACTCTTTTAGGGAAGTGCATTTTCGGCACCAGAAGAGTGAAATTTAACTAAGGCTGAGTTTAAAACCGCTCCTTTTTATAAAGTGTAGACGTAGATTGGTTTTCTTTTTTTCTTTTACCCACTCCGTAAAAGAGAGTAAAGTCCACTCCTTAAAGGTGAAAGCGGCATTTTCGGCACGGAAAGAGTGCAAATTACTCAGCTGATTTAAAACCCCTCGTTTGTTTTAAGAGTGTAGGAACACTTCTTTGATTTTAAAAAAAAGTCACTAAATTGCAGATATACGGAGGAAAAATTAGATTCTAAATTGACATCTTTGGATCAAAATTAAAAAGTTAAAATGATGGTTTTATACAAAAGAAAGTTTAATTTACATTTATAAATGAAAAAAATTGCTAATTTGGTATCTTTTGGGTAGAAAAATTGTCTATAACGTACACATTTTAGACGAAAAGATATCGCTAAATATGCTACTTTTTATTATACTTCTTTTTTACGACATTGTTAAGTAGACGATTCGGTTAATTTTATAAAAAAAAATATACATTTTTTTTTATTTCAAGTAAAAATCTTGAACATATCCTCTGCCACAAAAACAAACCTTCACTAAATTCTCCCAAATCCTCTAAAGCTGTCTCGGCGTAAACAAAAATAAAATCCCCTAAGCACAAAAAAAAAACGTCATTAAACATTCAAAATCCAATCCAAATCCCCGTGCTTCTAAGCTCCAACCGAACGCGTTCGGACTCGCAAGTGACAAGGAATTCCTTTTAAACCTAGTAAAAAAAACAACTGAATAAACGAAACAAAATATGCATCAAACTAAATAAAAAAAATTTATTCTCATTTTCAATACAAATCTTATCAACCGCATCCCTCCTTAATGGAAGAAACTTATTTTGTAAACCCACTTTTTAAAAGAGAGAGATACGAAACGAATTTATTCTAAAAGCATCCATATTCCATTTTTCCCCCTTTTCATTAGAATAAGCATTTACAGGGAATAAATAAGAGAATTATCGGAAAAGGTTTTGTGCGTTAGAGTTTTTTTCTTCTGAACTTCATTTCATCTTCAGAAAACACGTTTTTAGTACAGAAAGGAAAGGGGGAAATTGAATTTATATATAAGATTTTTTTTTTTAAAAATATATTCTTTTATCTTTTTCCTACGGGGTAGGAGCATGGTTTTTCTTTTCCTCTCGCTCTTCTGTGTATCTTTTTTTTATATATGTAATATGGTTTTTTTTATTGTAGGGGATTCAACCCCCCCCCCCCCTCCCTTGTTACTTATTCCATCTTTCCCCCGCTCAAATATTGAATGAAAGGATTATAGCATCATCTCTTTTGGCACACTTCTGGCGGGGGTTAGGGTTGCTCTTAGGCTGGAATATTGAGAATATTGACTCTGTATTAATTAATGTCTTATGGACCTTTAACGACTATGTTTCACGTCGTGAGTGGCAACAGTTACAGCTGTATTGTTTTCATTCTTGGTCCTTCTGTAATTTACATTTGTTTGGAACAAAACAATATTTTTTTTACGTTACTGAAATGAATGTAGTGTACAAAGCTTTCATAGTTCGTAAACCGAAGCTGTCTGACAACATTAACGCTTTGGTAAGGCTTCGCATGCTTGAAATTTAATCGAATTTAAACCGTTTAAGTTTAATAAATAGCAGGAATATAAACAAGCTGCACATAAAGAACTCTAAAATAGAATACATCAGAGGAAAAAAGGAGAAATTAAAGAAATTGTGAGAGAGCAATCTAACGTGACTCCCGAACAACTGAAAGAAAAGTTTGTACACAACATTCGTTTCAGTAAGGGTAAGAAAATATCATATTTTCCAAAACAAATGTAATTCCAGAAGGATCCACAATGAAAACAATACCGCTAGAACTGTTGTCACTTACGCCGTGAAACATGCCCGTTTCAACGTTATTATTTGATTATTTTAAATTATTTAAAATATCTATAATAAAATTTAATGCTTGGTCAAATTTACTCTGCTGGATTCTAATAATTTTTTCGAGTTTGATTCAATTCTACAGATATTTTTGTTTAATTTTTATTATCTTATTTTCCAGTTTAGGTAATTAAAAGTTATAAAAGAAAGAGTAATATTTTATAATAGGTACAAAAAGCTAGCCGAAAAATATAAAATTGCACCATGTTTTTCCATCTGAATTAAAAGCTCAAGAAATATGTATGTAACGCCCATCTAAAAAAAATTCAATTATTCTCTCTCCATACATTACCCATCATTACATTCAGATTCACTCTATAAAAAAATAAGGTAAGAAATAAAAAAAAAATCCTAAATGAACCAGCGCTGCAGCGTGCCGGTAAATAAATACATGCATGCTACAACGATATGTTGCAAACGATAGGACAAATAGTCGTCTGACATGCGACAAGCGACACGAAGGAGCCACCCACGCTTTTTCCCCCGTTCCCATTGGCTGGAGGGAGGAAATCACGTGACTCTTTCCTTCCAGGGACCGGAAGAGGCCTAAAAGGAACAAAAAAAGTTCTGTTTTCCTTTTCTCCCTGTGACCGTAACTTATCGCAATAAGTTTGTTTTATTTTGATCTTTATTTCGTTTTCTTTTCCTTTTATACTACGTTGTGAGTCTTTTTGATGTTATTATGGTGATGTATTGATTCGGGGAGGTCTTAGTTATTTGAAGGGAAAAATGGTGCGGAAATGTACATTATGGGCGTTGTGGTGTTTTTTTATTATATAAAAGGGTTTGGTTAATAGATGTTAGCAGATGATATGAATGTGTTTTTCTTTGATCCATTTATGGTTTAAATATGTTTTTCTTTGCTTTTTGTAAAACACACAAGGTTTAAATTAATGGGAGAGTTTCACGCAAGTTGCTTTAAAATGCTAAAAGGCTCTCAGCAGTAACAAAGCTTGCTGTTAGCTTCCACACTACATTTATAACGTAAAAAGTGGAAGGTATTATAATCGTTCACCCACTGTCTGTTACCCACTTTCATAGCCCAAACTACAAATGATATAGGCAAGTGTGATACGTCAAAAAAAATTCAGCGCACCGAAGTTAGAAGATATTGAAAATATCAGAAAAATATTCGAATGCGAAGTACTTTAATTATTTAAAAAACTGCAAAATTTAATGCTCATTTAAACAGCATAAGAAGCAATTTTTATTAGAATTAAATCACCATTGCCATTCGCAACACTCACTCGAGAAACTTTAATTCTTTTAAATAATAAATTAAAAGAAATTTATTTTTCAACATCAAGTTTGAAGTGACGTTGAAGTGGGATGTAAGTTTGAAATGACGTCAAATATATTTCACTAAGAGATTCTTTGTTTGTATATTGATTTGGAATGTTTTGGTTCTATTTAAAAGAGTGGAATATTACATATTTATTCTTTGAAATATAAATTAATCTTTGCAAACGATAATAATTGTTGAAGAAATAATTATTGAATTTTCGAAATAAAATAAATAAAACTAGCCAAATTTAGCTTGTAAATGTTTATAATAGAATTAATATTGTGTTATGCGACTTTTTTCCTGTTGAACACAAATGATGTGTGGAAGCGGGCTGAGTAACAGATTCTGTTACAAACATATTTGTTTCCTTATATTTGGGGATTGGGATAAATATATGCTGTAATTTTTTTGTAGAAATTCTATTCACTGGAAAATTATGCTCTAATACAAAGTTTAGCGAAGTTAAAAATAACAACGAAAGCTTTAAATATTTACTTTATGACCTGAAAAATCTGGGTTATTTTTTTGCTAAGTAAAAAAATCGAACAACTGCCGTCAAACTAATTTTTCATACTTTCTTATAAAATATAATACTATTAAATTAATTCCGAAAATTAGATTTTCAGTTAAAATTAAAATTGGCATGAAATATAAATAAAATTTAAAAAATTTCTGTTTTTGTGAAAAACGTGCCAATGAGCGGCAGAAATTGACAATTTACTAAAAGATTAAAATAATATATGATGTAAACTGCTAAAAGTATAGTTTTATCAAAACTAAATGAAATTTATCTGTGAACAAGATTTGAAAAAAAATGAACTCGATCATTTTATTGTTTAAAGCAAATGATTAAGCAAAAATGAATTATAAAGGTTGGTGAACTATAAATAATCTATAATTTGTAATTGAATTATAATGGTTTCTGCGAATGAAGGGACGACATACTGTTAAATCAGCCCCTGCCTTCAAATAATCTTAATAAAAATTATTAAATTTTCTTGATAGTTTAGAAGGAAAATTCTTCTCTCTCTTCTGAATCATTAATCATTATATAATAATAAAAAATTAAACAGTTAGAATATCACGTCCCTCAAGCATACACAAACAACATGGAACCAGATCCCAACAGTGCACAAGGCTTGGACTTGTTCTCGGGTCCACTGATTGGCATCTCTTATTCATCAAGATAGTATCGGGACCCCCTTTTAACTGCGACAATAAGGCCCACTCTGTTACTCTGAAACAATCAAGAGAGATTTGTAAATAAACAGTGTAACAGTTTCATTGTTTAACCACTGCCAAAGGAGACTCGAATCACAAAAAAGGAACTGTTGTTGTGAATTCGAGATTTGGTTGGTTGGTAGACATATATATTCAGGTTTGTGTGCTTGGTCAGAGACCCGCTTATAAACCTTCGTCAAGTAAGACAGACACAACAGACAACACACACACACACATAAGTGGATCCATCTAATTTTTAGAGACAGAGGCCAACTAGAGGATCCCCAGAATTGGCTTGTCACCCCCAGAGGTATTGATTTGGTATGGGAACTTAGAGGACTTTCGGACCCAACAGATTTAACGAGCACGTACTCCGCATATACTCGGTAGGTCTTCAGTGGTACCGGGACTCGATCGCAGGACCTTCCGATCCCGAGACCGAGACGCTGACCACTAGAGAGATTTGTAAATAAACAGTGTAACAGTTTCATTGTTTAACCACTGCTAAAGGAGACTCGAATCACAAAAGGAACTGTTGTTGTGAATTCGAGATTTGGTTTGTATAATAAGTATTTGCTGAGTAATTTTGGGACATCATTTTTTAAAGTTCTAATATAGAACACAGTCCTGGTAAGTAATGTATTTTTTCGTTAATAATGTAATACTCGAAGCTGGTGCTGCTAAGTATTTTTTGTTATTAGTCTCTCTTTGAATTCTGATATCTCAAGATTCAATTGAATAGCGAATAAATAATGTTTCGGGACGTTGCTGTCGTCTCTTGTAAATGTTGAACCGTTTCTTCTTTCATAAGCATAAAAATCTGCATTTTAGATACATGGAAATTAAACTATTAAACCTTATACAATATTTTTCGCAATTCTTAGGTGTTTCTATTTTTTGTGGCTACTCATAAGTGTATACGAAATTCCACATTTCCTGAAAAGGTAACAGCGAATAAAATATGAATGCTCCACGAACCTATGATGGAGTAAAAGTCAAATATCATTAAAAGTTGTTTAGCCTAAGAAAAAATAGACCTATTGCAATTGGTTAAAGCAAGATTGAATAAGCCCAAAATTTTCTAGTTATTAAAGCATGTAACTGTCTCCTCTATAGGGTCTTATCATTTGATTATTTATCATTTGCTGTCTTTTCACGTGTTTAACACAATATTGCTCTATGAACATGAAAGCCCCCATTCACCCGAGTAGCTTCACGGTTTGACCCACTTATGCATCCTTCATTTACTCTCTTATAGGGATAAAAAGTTAGTCTCACCTAATGTTTCTTGGCCATATAAAAAGAGCAACTTTTATGAAATAGCCCTCCCTTTGTCTTCATTTTTCTCCGTACTGAAATTTCATTGGTCCTTCGGTTTCACTCTTCAAATGGCCGATATCGATGAAAAAAACCCATTTCTTCCGTACAAGCTTTCTTTAACAGATGTTTTGTACAACCAACAGCACAGCAAGGAATTAGCATTTAAAAAATCCAGTAAGTAAAATAATCGTAGAAACGCATTTTCGAATACCAAAACAAAAGTATAATTTCAGACAACAAATGAAAACAAACTGTTGGAGCTATTGACATCCACAACGTGAAACAACCCCATTACCTAGTTTTCGAACCTAAATTTCCCATTCTGCACACATTTTAAAACACTACCTTCTGGCTTAAAACACAGAAAAAGTAAAAAAAAATCTTTTCTGAGTCCTTCAGGGTATCATAAACCTTCAAAACAGCCAAGGAATGAAAAACATGTCTATCTGACACCCACAGTAGGCATTAGACTCCCCCGGAACCAACTTGGTATATGTCACGGGGTGCAACTAATAGACCCATGGGAAAGGAATGCTGACAGTGGGGGTACCGAGAGATGGTACTGTCAGCGAAGAGATAGGAAGGGGGTACAGTGTACCCCCCTGTATCAGCGGGGGATGTGACAGCCGTGGCACTTTTACCTCGGAAAGAGTGACGGAACGTATGGAAAAGCCGTAGGATATTGTGTGTTTGATGTTGAACTTGATGGCCCTATCATAATATGAAAGTGGTTGGGGGATTTCATTCGCTGTTTTGTTTGGAGGGAATGTGTAATTTCGTATACATTGATGAGGGGAAATAAAATTGAGAAACAGCAAAAGTAATTGTGAAAATTAGCGAATAATAATCCCGCTAATTTACCATCCCATTGTAATGGTAAAAGAGCTGCTGGGCTATAAATTTATATAAAATATAGACGTAAAATGTATTGTGTGGTACCTGCAAAAACGTTTGTTCACTTTCAGTGATTGGATGCACCCTCTTCTCTGTTTGAACGGTATTGTAGTAAGTTGTTCGTGTGACTCTTTTCGTCAAGAAAACATCAATTTGCTGTAAAACATCAATTTGCTGTAAAACAAACATGACAACACTGCGATGTAAAAAAATTCCCTCAAAATGTGCTGTAATTTTGCAGAAGTTTTTTTACAGTGAAGCTTTGATAATTTAATTTTGCTGTATCCGAAATTGTGCAAGAGTTTGCGCAATTGATTTTCAATGCCGATAAAACTAAAGACTATTAAATTTATGCAATCGCCAATAAGAACGTATCAAAACATTCTTTATTCTCCATCCGATTTAATCTTTTTGAAATCAGAATTTAAAAAACTAACTCTGAATACTTTGCAAGTATACTTTCATGAACTTTTGTTATACCAACTCAAGTTTTTACAAATATTTTCCTGGATCCTACTGAGTTTAGAAGGAAAAAAACCTTTCTAAGAATAGATTATAGATTCCAATGTACGGCCTCTCTATCTGAACCTGCCAAGACAAAACAAAACTTCAGTCTTACACCCGACTTTCATCTTTCAGTTAAAAGCATAACAGACATGCAAGCTAAGCATGTGACAGGATTTTCACTGTCAAATTTACTGCCAGGCGGTTCCATGATATGATTATTTAGTTAAACTGCTGAATACCCTATAACTTCCTTTTCTTAATTGTCAGAGTTGTTACAAAGATGAAACTCTAAAAATATGTTCTTGCATTCTTTGCATTTTACGTCTTACATTGATTTAAGATCGTATTTCGCACTCAATATTAAAAAAATTACAATCTTCATTCTGAGATTACCCAACATATAGCTTCTTTCTTTTCCTTTATACGAAGGTTTACACTTACATCATACAAAGAATAAATATTATTAGACCAAATCAAATTTAACTTAGAAAACACGGTACACTTTTCACTCCTTTTAACATGGCAGAAGTAGCATTTTGAATTTTATAATCCAAGGATTTTTTAGAACTAATATCCTTATGTACCTGATTTTTTTCAAAGTTTGCCAAACCTTTTGAATTGATTATAGTTAAACTCATAGTTTCCTTGCACAGAAGCCACGACCACGGGTGGAGCTATAAAACGGAGCAATCAAATGAAGAGAAAATAAAACGGCTGAAATTTTCTCTTCATCTGATTGCTCCGCGCGTTTTATAGCTGCGCCCATGGTCGCGGCTTCTGTGCAAGGAGACTATGAGTTTAACTATAGAAAGTCACTCGATCAATTTATGTAATAAGTTTGTCTATGGCAGAGATACCCCGAAAAAAATTCATTATTAAAATGTGTCGTAAATAGCCCGTGCCTGGCTCACCAGTAAATGCTTACTGGATTCAAAGCAACTGCAGAAGACTAGTTTTATAAATATATGAATTTGTTTCCCCTATCAACACAAGTCTAGACATTTTAGTTATCAAACCAAACCTAGACTTATTATTTTCTTTCTTTTCAAATATACCTCTCAGAGAGTCTGAACCTGCCATACCAAAGCACCCATCTCTTTGCTTTTAGCTGAGTCAAAAAGCACCTCTCTCTGAACATGTGGCACGGACCGTCACTGTCACCTAGACCCCCTGCCGGGGCGCATCACGCACCCCCTGTCGTGACATTCACGTTGGGTGGAGGTCACGCGAAAGGTCACGCTCACGCAAAGAGCTTTCTCGTGTCTGATGGACGCAGGAGATAGCTTCTTCTCCTGCAATAGAGACGTGCCACTTTTCTATGTAGACTTAGAGTAGGTGTATAAAAATAAGGAACGTGGGGTTATTTTCAACTGTTTTCGAGTTTGTTTGTAGGATATAGTTTCTCTACATAGTACCATACCTGCCAACTGTGGCTCTAGTGCCACGTTAATTCAACCAATCAACCTGCCAACTATCCGTATTTACTAGGTGATAACCATATTCCAAATTCCTAACGTCAAAAGAAATTTTAACGTTTCTTCTTTGAAAATCTGGCAGTAGGTATATTTGACACGGAAATTCAGAAAATCGTTAAAAATCTGCTATTGCCAGATTTAATGAGGAGAATTGACAAGTCTGAAGTACGGTATATGTTGGGGCCGTGGGAGCCTAGTGGTTAGATCTCGGTCTCGGATCGGAAGGTCCCGCGATCGAGTCTCGAAACCTCTGAAGACCACCGAGTATATGCGGAGTAAGTGCTCGTTAAAACTGTTATGGGTCCGAAAGTCCTGTGGTCGGTCATTGCGCAGTTTACCACGGGTACAGGTCCCTGGAGACTATTTCCATCCGCTTCAGGGACATGTCGAAATTGTGGAGGTGGCGATAGATGGCCGCATCTGTCTTGTATGTGTGTGTATGTTGTGTCCGTCCTTCTTGACGAAGGTTATAAGCAGGTCTTTGTGACCAAGCACACAAGCCTGAAAATAAATGTCGACCAACCAACGGTATATGTTAAAGCTTTTTGTTGTGCAGTAATTAATTACTTATTATAGTTTGTAAAGGGGAGATAGAATTTTGGTTAAAGCTATAGTGGATAGAATAATGAAATAATTAATTGTTATTGCGTTGTGAAATCAAATTTCAACCCGCTTGACTGCACTTTAACGTCAGTCGCACAAAGGTCCATTGAAAATATAGTTCAAAATCTCAGAATTATTAGGTCAAGAATTTGAACAACTGATCCAGGAATTTGACATTGCCGTGACCTCAAACTCAAGTGTGGTTTGACTAATTAAGTGGTAAGATTGTTGGACGATTAAATCGTGCAACATTTTGCTTACATCACAAGTGATTTTTGTAATTAACTGTTTAGGTTTATAATTTTTTTTAAGTAAAAAAGTAAATTTTTAAACTTTTATGAATCAATGTAACTTTAAAGGGATATACTTATGAAGAGTCTTGTTGCAAAATCTTACATTTTCTAAAGTATAAGTACGATATAGGGTCCGGCATCTTCACATTGGCGATTTCGTCGAATCTAAACGAAGTCACCAATGTCGAAAGTCGGAAATGAACTGAACAGACTCTATATCTTAGTTATACTTTGGAGAATGTGACTTTCCCCTACTACCCTTCATACTATATCTAAACTTTTTTTAATGACAAAAAGTTTTTTTAAGAATATTTTAAAATAAACGCTTGTTTTGAAAAATATATAATTTTTTTTTCTTATTCATAGGTGGCTTTCTAACAATTTTGAGCCTTTACAATTTTAATGTTCCACTGCCATGCTTATGAAAGTTGTAGCTGATTGTTTAATGTTTTATAAGTTTTTGAAAAACAACAAAAAATCTAATAAAAGCTAATTACCTAATCTGACGAAAAAACACAAAATTTGAAAATAACAGTTACCTGCAAACTAACCACTTAATAACCCCTATATGTCTATTGTGAACTGTTGAAGCCTTCTGTTATGAGACGAACAACGAAGATCTTAGCGATTTTCAATTGAATGTGACCAACAATGGCAGATGTCTGAAAAAGCGAGAATTTGTTTGTGCTGGGGTGTCAATCTCGATTTTTGATGAAGAATGGATACGACAAAATGGTCGGATTTTTTCTTCTATTTATGTGTAGAGGGTCAGTATCAGAGATGTGGGTGATGGACATGCTCGTACCTTCGTTTAAACTTTGAGTTTGTGTTTTTGGAGTAGATGTCAAATGATAATGTATCGTATAACATCAAGTTATATTGTTTTAAACTTTTTTTTTTGGTGTTTGATTAAGTTAAGACCAGAGCAGTGTTTTATTATGATACACAGGAAAAGTAAATATCCAAATTTGATTTTCAGCATTCGGTTTATTAAGTTCCAAAATCAAAATTATACTATCAAATGTACTAATTTATTACTCATAAGGATATTTTTTTATATAATTGCAGCACTAAATACAACAGCGTACAAAATGCTTCACTTTTGGCATACATATTCGGAAAGTTACTTTGGTCACTATTATTTTATAAAATATTAATTATCAGTCAGCATATATATCAATAAAAATTTTGAGTTATTAGTGAAAACAAAATTTGAAAAAGTGGTATCTTCATATTAAAACGACAGCAACGTTAAAAATTGCAATTGCAGCACCGAAGGTCTACTTAACCTTTCAAAATTAAAGTATGTATACATTAATACAGAATACCAACTTTAAATTTATATGCACTGTTAAAAAATTTGTGCTTGGTTTCACCATAACAATGGTGTTCCTTAGTATCTGCACCGGCTGTGTGGCGAAATGTTTTAACATATTTTTCGAGTTCGGTTGAACCATTTTTTTTTTCATGTTTAGGACACAAAATGCTGAGAAATAGTTCAACCAAACACGGAAAATATGGTAACAAATTTGACGACGCAGTCGTTGCAACTCTACTAGGAACCATATTTTTGGTGCAACAAAGCGCCACATTTTGTAACAGTGGAATAGCTTATATCGCACCATGTGTGGAAAAGTGAGAGATCTCTTATTGGACATCGGAGATCAGTCACTTTTCGTCATTGAGCTAGAAGAAACGTGGAGTGAGGTGTGTGATTCACTGAGCAGGGCAGCAAACGAGCCGGTTCAATAACGAAACGCGGAGGAATACACATTACACGTACTGCAGCAAAAACGAACCGGGCAGAAAACCTAGAAACTGGCCTATTTCGCTATTGGGTTCGTCTTAGCTGGTTCTTAGTTAGTGAGCCACATGGTTATTTCTTAAAAAAGTTGGAATTTAAAGTTAAAGAAAGTTCATTCTTTCGAACTAAAAATGTTAAAATACATTTAGGAGCCCAAGTCACTATGATAGAGGGGTCTCATACAAACATGGCATACAAGTGTAGGGAAAATAGTCCTTTTCTGCCCGGTTCGCTCAAAAGGGTGAGTGGGTTTTTGGCTCGCTGACACCTCACTCCAGTTTCCCTTCTAGCTCAATGCTTTTCGTAGACAGTGAAGGAGATACAACCTCTCATGTCCTTCATCCATCTGGCTGGGAAACCCTGGGAAGTAACATCTCTAGTTTGAAGTTTGGTGATTAGATAACGTATCCTGAAGTGCACAGTTGTTGCCATTCAGTAGCTGATTATCTATCCACAACACCAAATGAAGATCGAAGATGTACTCCTCCCACCTTCCTGAAGTTACAGAAAAAGTTTCGGGTTACGTGCAAGTTCCTGGTAACGAAATCTTCAGATAAGATACTCCTTTTATGCAGGAGTATCTTTTTGTGGGGATTTGTAATGAATAGGAGTGTCTATCTCAACTTAAAATTGATGAAGTCTGGCTTAAATGGACCCTTCGTTTTGGTAACGAATGTTTTTTTCCCTCCCTTTTTGGTCAGCACACTAAGTGCAGGGCCGGATTTCTAAATAGGCTAAGTAGGCTGTAGCCTAGAGCGGCGAATTTTTGGGGGCGGCAAATTTTACGACCCATTAAAGCGGCATTCGGCAAAAAAAATTATTATTAAGATACTAATATTTTTAAGAATGAAAAAAAAATAATTTACATTAATGCGTAAACTGTATATAGCACCCGCTAGCTGAGCTTGCCGTCGCTGTGTGGTTCACATCAGTTGCACCTTAATATGAGACCAGGGTAAGTGAGGATATTATAAATGATCTAATTATATTGTATTTCAAATAAACCTATATTTCCCTCTTTTATATTCGTTGTAATTATTTTAAATAGCACATTATAGATACCACCCTATTTTGCAGCTAACCAGCTATCTTTTCCCGAAGGGGGGAGTATATTGAGACAGGGGCGGCAAATCTACAGCCTACAAGCGGCAAATCTTTAAATCCGGCCCTGGTCAAGTGACACAGGAAACGAAATTTGAGTTTTGGACTCGTAAATCTCGGTTATCAGGAAAGTTGAGAATTAACTCTCCAGCTAATGCCATTTGCCATTATTTTGGTTTGAATATAAGGTGAGTTATTGCTCATTTTCGAGAAGTTTATGTACTGCTCCATTCCTGACAGGTACACTTATTAATTTTTTTTGCCTTATTACATCGCATAGACATCACATCACATTGCATTACAAAACAAATTCATAATTTCATTGCTTATCGATTCTTTCTAAACAAAATCCTATTATATTGAAAGAGGTCAGATTTCTTATTATTCTAACAGTGAATCAACAGACACTTAATATAAAGGAGGTTGATAAAATAAAATATAACTACTAGATGTTTATAAAAGTACAAATAAAAAAAATCCCTTTTAGAGATATATGAAACATCCACTGGTGTGCGTTTTACAAAATTATTTTAAAGAAACAAATTCAGCTGTTGTTTATTTCCATGAAGTACCTCTTAAAACAAAATCTTTTCTCATCTGTTAATTTCCACTCTTCCGTCGAAAATGCATTCTCCTATAGGATGATTTCATCTTTTCGAGTGGGTAAAGAAATAAAAGAATACAATCTGCGTCCTACACACTTAAAACGAGTGGTTTTAACTCAGTCTGAATTAATTTTCACTCCTTTCCGGTGCCGAAAATGCACTTCCCCTATAGGAGTGGATTTCACTCTTTTGTTTAAGAGTGTAAGTCCTTTTAAGATTAAAAATTCCTTTTCTCATTTTATTTACATAAAAAAATGATCTATAATTATTACTGATCTTTATATTAAAAAATTTCAACACAAGGGTGCAAGTATTTTACAAGAAAACAAAGCACGGAATTGTCTCAGATCACTGGACTCCTTCAGAGTGCTGACGTCCCTAAACACTAACCGCTGCTATATAAACACTCGAAGGAAAACTGTGACCGTGAGAAAGTCCCCCCTTAGGAATATGCTTGACCATTCCCCATGCGACACTAATTGCGAATTCAAAATAGGTTGTATTTTGTTAAACCTTTTTAAATCGGCGCAAGGTAAAGTAAAAAAAAAATGTTTTTTTTAGGGAATTTGTTTACTAGAAATTTTAAATTGGCTTGTTTCAGGTGAGGTATTTCCTTTTAGGTTTTATTAATGTATTTTCTTCGATTGTTGTCTTGTTCCCAAGTGATATTAAGGGGATACGGTACCCAAAACATTATTTCTAGAAATAATAACATAAACTAGTAAATTATACTGCTTTTATATAATGTTTACTCTAAATAAACATTTTCTAGCAATAAAAACAAACATTTACAAGTAGTTTTTCATTTTTTCAAAAAAAAAGTCAAAATTTTGAACTTTTTTAAAACGCTACTCCTCTTTCAATTTTGAGAATAACACCACCAAACTTTTATAATTTGTTTTTAGAACTATTTGTTCAAGAACTGTGCATGGATTTTAAAATCTGAGCTACAGTTAAAAAGTAACAGGCATTTATTATACTGAAAATCTCAAAAAATCACAAAAAAATTACAAATTATTGATTCAACAATTGAAAACAACTATACATAGTAGACCTTATTCCATGCACAATTTTGTGCACCATATATTTAAGAACACAAGTTAAAAATTTCAAAAATCTACACTCTTAAAACAAAAGAGTGAAATTCACTCCTATAGGAGAAGTGCATTTTCGGCACCGGAAAGGAGTGGAAATTAACTCAGATTGAGTTAAAACCGCTCGTTTTAAGAGTGTAAGACGCAAATTGTTTTCTTTTATTTCTTTTACCCACTCCGAAAAAGAGTGAAATTAACTCCTATAGGAGAAGTGCATTTTCGGCACGGAAAGGAGTGGAAATTAACTCAGACTGAGTTAAAACCGCTCGTTTGTTTTAAGAGTGTAACTTAATTAGCAAAAACGCCTTAGGGATTTATTAAACACAAGAATTGAAAAACGCGAAACAGAGAAAATAGGTTGAAAGCAGAAGAAATACGTATTCAAACTTATAGGAATGACTATAGAAAAGATTTAACAACTTTTTTCTACAGAAGATATCGTTATGAAACTTTCAGTAAATGTTTAGAAAGATATTGTAAATAATAAAAAGTAAAACTGAAAAATCGATGTTTTGACCATTTTTCGGGTACCGTATCCCCCTAATTCACTAATCGAGACTCGAGAAATAATTTATTTTCATTTTCATCATTCTGTTGCTACTCAAGACCTGAAACACGCCCATTGAATTATAATTCTATAAAAATAAATTACGTTTAGAAGAACAAAACCCTAGCATTTACGTTATTTTTCCTCATATTTTTAAATCTAATTAATGGCATTAGCGAGCCATTGATCCATTGGTCCGTTATGATCCATTGGTATCCATCCATATGATCCATTGGTATGTGTGCAATTTATTATTTTAGATGAGACAGTTAGGCTTGTTTTCGAAAATACATCAGTTTATCAGTGATGTTCCTGAATCTTCTGGATGATATGATAGTATACCAGAGATGAGTTTGATAACAATGGTTTTGTTTATACTTAAAAATGTGTGCAATTTTTATATGACTGACGTATTATTGAAAGAATCTTGATCTACTGATATATCTGATTTATTATTGAGAGAAAAAACATCGCTAAAATTAACAATTAGTATTAAGACGTTATTATTCTTTAATAAAAGCTTAAATGTTAGTATTAAAATTACGTTTGTTTTTTAAAATAAAACAATGAAATACCTTGTGCCTCAACAAGCAATAAAAAAAATCTAATTGTGACACATATTCTGAGGTCATTCAATAAAGATTTTTTATGACAAAAATAAATTTCCTTTAAATTATTATTGAATATAAAAAAATTATCGTGCGATTGTTATGAGTGCCATTGTTGATTTAGTTCCATAAAAAATCGCCTTCTTGTATCTTCTAATTTAGATGCGTCGAATTTTTTTGACGTATCACACTTATATGTAGCATTTGTAATTTGGGCTATGAAAGCGGATGACGGTCAGACGAACGGACATAGCCTTTATAAAAGCTTCCACTTTTTACATTATTATCGAAGTGCAGCTAAAACGTTAAACAATATTTGTCAGTTACAATGTTAGAGATAGGCACTGAAAAATAAAAAACTTTAAATGAACCTTTTAAACAACAATAACCACACTATTCAACAGTTCCTCTCAACACATTATGGACAACAAAGAAAACAATTAGATCCCCTCCCTGCCCCCCACAAAAACAAAAACAGATGTTACAACCACCCGAAATCGTGCAAACGGCCCATTCGTGCAAAAATGGTTCTGGCAACGGAGACTCAAAGCAGACGATTTATAGTAAAAGGGGGTGCTCCAACGGGGGGAGAGAGAGAGAGATGAAATTAATGACTGCCCGCCGATCATCAGTCTTTCTAGCAGTGAAAGCTGAAAGACCGCGGGGACAGATCCACTTTATATCTTGCGAGGATTTTCATCGTCGGTGTGTGTGTGCGTGGGTGCCGCACACCTGTATAAGTGTGTCTTTCTTTTTCTTGTGTGCTGCCACCTGTCATGTTTGTTGACTCCCGCCGTTATGGATGGACGGACGGACGTCTTTGGAGGTGGATGGGGAGGTATGACGCCGCGCTAGAGCTTGAGGGACGAGATAAAGCTTTGAGTTTGAATGACGGCAAGGCCCTACTGTGTCCATTTTTTCTTACGAGATCGGGGATAATGAGATGAAATTGTTTAGTTCTCCAGCTAATGTGGTTCTCAGGTCCACAGAGGGATGACTCAAATTTGAGTTTGTATTAAAATTGTTTTTCTTCACTGCATTATGAATGGCTTAATCGGCATATTTCAGAACTTTTGTTGTAAAAGAAACGCTGAATGATTTTTTTTCTTCTTCATACTCCATTTGTAAAACAATGTCAAGTGGAAACAGAGCACCATCGGCTGAAGACAGGAACGAAATCTGGAGAGAACTACGTCACCTAAAACATTCCAATTAGTGTCCTGTCCATTAATTATTTGTGCCGCAACCGATAACTATTGAAGGCCGATCTTGGTCTCATATCAATATATAATTATTAATCATTCTGAGATTCTTTTACGTAACCTTATTAATTGGAGAAGTACAAATCGATTGACAGTTTGGGCTTTATCATATAACAATATTTTTATGAATAAATACGATATTAATACGATATTTGAACAATAACAATGAACAATACAACTGAACCTAATTTCTCAAACTAAGTGCAGTAAAGTAAACACTTTTTTCAACAGCACTCCTACTCCTCCCAATTCAAATTAGTCCTATAAATTAACACAAAGACCTCCTTGCAGCCCTCTCAGCTAAAGAGACCCAAGATCCCTTAAGAGCTATCTGCACTTAAAACAAAACGAAACAAAAAAGAAAAATGTATACCCCTCCCCCCTCAAATTACTACGAATAAAAATCGCCAAATGCCGCTCTATAAGGAAAGCTTTCGCCCTGGCTTTGGGAACAGGCAAAAGCAATCTGTTTCAACTGCGGTAAAGACAAAAATGAACTGTTATTTTTTATCCGCCTTTTAAGGCACTTTTAAATAAGTATAAATACATTGCGCTATCTTATTAAATGAAAAATAAACGTAAAAGAAACGCCAATAAAATTCAAAAGATCTTAAAAATACGTAACAATCAGTACTAAAGACCAAAAGGGTGATTTATGGGTTTCACAATTGGTTTTTAGTACTGATGTCTGGACATCTTTTTAGTTTCGCAATTGTTATGTACTTTTAATATCTCTTAAATTTAATTTCGTTTTTAACGTTGTATGGTGTTGATGAAGATATTGCACAACCCGTGTCCACAGATTAATTTTTTTAGAATGATACCTAATAACTAATAAACTAACTAGCAATTAAAAAAAACTAAAAACAGAAAGAAAATATTTGTAGACAAGTTTTCAATACGCCACAAATTTCTTTCAGCACAATTTTTTTTGCCCGAAGCATGAACTCGAATTGTGTCACATACACTGTAAAAATATTTGTAAAATTACAGAACATTTTGTTGCTATTTTTTTTACATTACAGTGTTGTAATGTTTATTTTACAGTTAAGTGATGTTTTCATGACGTACACCTGAGCAACTTACTCCAGTAGCGTATAAACTTAGAAGATGGGTACACTCATATAGTGAAGAAAACATTTTCAACTGTACCACACAATAAATTTTAATCATTTGTAAATTTACAGCACAGGGGGGCAGCACTTTTACCATCACACTGGGATGGTAAATTTGAAGGATAATTGACAGTGTACAATGAGACATTCTTCCATATATTTAAGCTTTAGCTAAAATGTTGACACACAATTTGTTCTATACTGGTTATTTTTATTCATATATTCGTACTAATAAAAACATTCACGTTGTTTCTGCTTCAACTGCATACTTTAATTTTCTTAAAAACACACTCTTTTCAATTCTAGCTGAGGCAATAATAGTTTTTTGTCCCAACAACACGAGCAGAGCGAAGTTGTTCCTCCAAAACAAGCCAATTTCCTTTCTCGAGCAATCTGTTTAGCTAATGAAATGCACTTCCCTCTTGAGAAAACGTTCCCAAATCGTACGCGAAGAGGTGAAGAAAACAAAACTGGATAAAAAGAAAATAATTAAAGGGAAGAGAGAGATCCTTTTAATTTTTTCCTGAGCCCGCTTTTCCTGTGTCCGGAGAGCAGGGCTGCCATTGGCGGAGAGGAATAGCTCACTTGGCGAGAAAAAATTAGAAACGAAATGTCATCTATTTATAAACAAACATAATTAGTAAACGGGAATGTATCTGGCCCTCAGCATCAAATTTTGTATGTTCGGATCTCACTTTTAGGATTGATATTCGTAATCATTTTAAAAAATACTCCAGCAATCTGAACGAAATCAAACATAACACATCTCACAGAAAAAAATGTTTTGTTGGGAGAACCAAATTTTTTTGTTGACGTGTTTTGTTGACTAATTTGTTGACTTAACAATATTTTACTTGTCCCAACAAAGCGAGTATTTTCACCACAACAAAACCCGTTTGGTTGAGGTAAGCTCGGCCTGCTATTGGCTGTTTTTAACTGTTACGTCATGGCCCCTGTCATCAACGGCAATTCGAAGAAAATTAAGGCGCCATTCGGCCATTATCGTAGTGAAAGGATTTGATTGCTATTTTCAAAAGAAACTTGGGGCCGTAGTGAGCCTAGTGGTCAGCGTCTCGGTTTCGAGATCGGAAGGTCCCGCGATCGAGTCCCGGTACCACTGAAGACCTACCGAGTATATGCGGATTACGTACTCTTTAAATCTGTTGGGTCCAAAAGTCCTGTGGTCGGTCATTGGCATTTTCGATTTGGCGCATTTTTGGTTGAATCAACAAAATAATTTCAACAAAATAATTTGGTACTGACAACAAAATTGTTGTTGGCGCTATATTGACCAAAACATTTTTTGAAACAACAAAATTTTTGTTCTTTCAACAAAATATTTTTTTCTGTGTAGAAAAAAAATATAAACACACATAACATGCTACCCGTTACAATATATTTTCTGTTTTAGGAATAATTATAATCGATACTGATAATAATAAAACATTCCTAAGCTAAAACCGAATTTCTTTAGTGCAATTTTATTACTATGATTATTATTGTTTTTTTCAGTCATTAATACTAGTTAGTCATTATGTTACTAGTTTTATTTAGTACATGACATTTATATACTTTTGTATTGTGTACAAAATCAAAAAGCACTTTTAAAACATCATTTCATCTTCAGATTTTTCGATTAAAACTAAGTTAACATTGAAAATGTTAGACAAATTATATTTCAAGGTATTTTATTTTAATATAGACCTTGTTTAATAAAAATAAAATAAATAATAATATTTGATGAAATAAATAAAAGCATTCATAAGTTTACGTGCAGGGAGAGAGACATGTAAAAAACTTCGCACACAATTTAAACTACTAAATAAAAAAAGAGGTTTTGTTGGTAGCAAGATTTCTATACACGCTTCTTCTCTCAATAAAATGTTAAAAAAAGTGGATTATGGAAAGAAACTTTACTACGAGTATGATTATTATTACATTTAGTGATTCATTTAAGAGCTCCCTAACTACCATTTCACAATCCCACCTCTCCATCAACACACAAACACTTCAAAAAACATCTTCATTCCCCCCTCCCCCCCCCTTACAGCTTGGCTGCCAAAATTTGGCGACATTTAAACAGGAAAAAAATGCCAACAACCAAAAAGAACCCAGGCAGAAAAGAAAAGAGAAGAGAAACCGATAACAAACGAAAAAAAACCCTCTTGAAGTGGCGGAGGGAGGAGGGAATAGAGATTTCGAAGTGAAGAGAGAAGGGGAGATCAAAAGCGGCCCTCTCATTGGCCGAGGCGCCGTCACGTGACGCAACAGAAATGGTCAGATTTGGTTTTTATCAACCGGAGAGTGGGAGATGGGGAAAGGCTTCAAATCATCTCCGCGCGTTGAGAGGGAGAAACGTGTGGAACCGGGCAGCCGAATTTACAGACGCGGTTTGTTTTGCTTTACCACGGTGAGGAAATTGAAGGATTGTTTTGTTTAGGATTTTGGTGTTGTATTCATGTTGAAGAACTGAGTTTAGCTTGAAAATTATAGGGATTGTTTGTAATGATTTTTAAAGAATCGTGATTAAAGAACAAACTGTGATTTTGTTGTGGTATTAGGAAATATTCCTGAATTTGAACGCTAATGATAGTTTTCCAGGATCAATGAATGAAAAATCGTCTCAAGGATTTTGTAGTTTTGCTTGAAATCTGAAGATTGTTTACAAGGATTTTTAGAGAATCTTCATGGCAAAAGTAATTTCTGTAATCGCACGTGATTTTGTTATGTTATAAAAAAGATTTCCGTCGAAAATTTATTTTGAATGAAAAATCGTCTCAAGGATTCTGTGTGTGGTAATATAAACAATGCTCATTATTAAAGTCAAACAAGAATGTACTGGAAAAAATTTAGATGATCCTTCAAAAATTCATTCACCTACTATCGCAAGAGAAGATTAGAATGGATTCTAAAGTCTTTATTCTTGCAATGAAATCCAAAAAAATTATTCAAGAATTTCACTGCAAATAACACGGATGTTATGGATTATGTGCACGGAATAGTTAAATGAATGGAATTCTTCATATAAAAGGACTGATTTGAGTTGTTGCATAATCAAATAGCAAAGAAAATATTGCATTAAAATTTTTTTTAAAGTCTATTTCAAATAAGATAGCCGTTAGTGCGTTTTAGCAAATCAAATAGAAAAATTTAGTTCACATCCATCCGTTTTGTTTCTTAATTATTTTTTAAAACTTTCTGAATTTGTTGATTATCCTTCACATGAAGTTTCAAATAAGGATTGAATTCTTCTGTATTATTTTTCAATGGTTATTGTTTAGCTGTGTAAGGCAGAAAAAGTATTGATGATTTATGATGTATCTATAAGCCACGTGAGTCGAGCTGCAACACAATTCCATGCCTTTTCATAAATAGTAATCATTGATATGTAATATTAATAACAAAATAGCTGGAAGAGTTAAAATTAAAGTTAATTTATATCATCATTTACGTTAACAACTTATGTGTAATAAAAATCATTGTTGAATAAGTACAGCAGAAAATTAAGAAATAGTTGAACAGCAAAAGATTTTTTTTCATTCAGGATAGGTTCGAATCATTTATAGTTTGAAAAGTATCACTAAAATCCATCAAGTACATGTAACAAATTCTTCCCATCCATGAATTGAACAGCAACAAGGTTATCTTTGATTATTGATATAAATTATAAAATTAAAATTATTATCAATAAATTCAAGTATTTCAACTCCACAAACACTATTAAGCAAACTCCACCAACAATGTACAGAATAACGTGTATGAACTGACTCCATCAGCCCAAATGGAGGTAGAAAGCGGCTTCATCAACAGTCAGCCCTCCATGGCTGAATTCATGACAGCACTGCCTCATATTGGAGACTCTTTCGGTGGCAGTACGGCCATCAACGGCGGTACTGCCCAGCCCGGTACGGCCCCGGAGACAACAGAAAAACCGTACGGCGGTGGCGGTACGGCTGGTAATGTCAACGTACCGGAGTACCCGTGGATGAAGGAGAAGAAGACGACAAGGAAGCAACAGCAAGGTAATTTTTTCAATTTTAAATCATACACGTCATACACTCTTAAAACAAAAGAGTGAAATCCACTCCTATAGGGGAAGTGCATTTTCGGCACCGAAAAGGAGTGGAAATTAACTCAGACTGAGTTAAAACCGCTCGTTTTAAGAGTGTTGGACGTAGATTGTTTTCTTTTATTTCTTTTACCCAATCCCCAAATAGAGTGAAATCCACTCCTACAGGTGGAGTGCATTTTCGGCACGGAAAGGAGTGGAAATTAACTCAGACTGAGTTAAAACCGCTCGTTTGTTTTAAGAGTGTATATAAACAGCATATCATACATATATATATCATACAGTTATTTTCTGTAAAAAAAAAGTGGTGTAACGTTACTCCTGTTTTATGAAGTAATGCATATATTAAGTTTACGCCGTAACACTATGGTGGAAGCGTAAGAAAACATTTTTTTTATTTTAAATCGTACACACTTGGTAAAAATGTTGTGTAACAATACTCCTTTCTGTTTCATGAAGTAAAGTTAAACAAATAAGAAGTTCACTCTGTAAAACTGGGGTGGAATCAACTGCTGCCTTTAATTTTACAACAATGCACCAATTTATGGAGTAAAGATGTACAAAAAAAAGAAGAAAAAACCTATTATTTTTGCAATGTCACTCCATAAATTTGGTTTAACATTAATCCGTTAAGCTAGAGGCAGCAGGCTGCCACCAATTTTATAAGGTAACGTTAACCAACACATTTTAAAGTGCAGTCCATGTCAGAAGTCTTTAATATTGACCGCGGCGCCGTGAAATGTCTTCATATACACATTGGGATACCTTTTGGCACAATATCACAATGAATGGATATATTGTATTATAGGAACTGGAGGATAGCGAAATTTTAAGAAAAATATTCAAAATTGCAATGATTTAGTGTAAAATGAGTTAAAGAAAACTATTAACTTTGATTACAATTTATGGTAATCATGGTAATTGAAATTGTATTGAAGTTACAACATTTGCACCTGTTGTTTAAGGTAACGATCGTATAAATGAAAGGAGAAAAATGGACTAATCTTTATCAAATTTCATGCTTAAAAATATTTTTTGACATACTAAAATAGTAACGCATTCACCAAATACATCCAGACAACAAAGTTGAGAAAAGTTCTTTTAAATACAATTTTTCAAGCTTCAGAACTTCGTTGTTTCATTGTTATTCAGGTAGCAAATTCGAAAACCAAAATATCTCTATTTTTTAGGAATTCTTAACATAAATAATTTCAGTGGTTAGGGTTTGAAATGAGAAATAACTTTTAGAATTTGCGATTCTGAAAATCAACAGACTGATAAAAATACATGCATGAAAATATAAATGATTTATTAATTTATCACTAAGTCCTAAAATGTTAATAAGTCCTGATAGTTAAAAACAATTAAATCTAAATCGGTTTCAATAAAATATCGCTAAGATTTTTTTTATAAATTTTTGCAAATCTGCTTCATGTAGCAAATAATATCGGGAATTTCTTTTGTAAATTAAAAACAAAACAATTTGAGCGCTGTAAAAACTTTATTTATTTACAAAATCATATTTCATTTGAAAATAAATAATATTTTGTAAAATTAAATGATTTATTTTAACATAAATAAAAGCTGGTACGCTATGCTAAGTTAAGTAATAAAGCCAAAGTAATACAAATGAATATTTTTAACATTATTATATCGCATTATTTATTTTTATGAGTCATAATAAACTAATCTTTGCAATATATGCATAATACATACTATATTAAATAATGCTATAATGCTATAAAAAATTTATGCACGTATAGATATTATAATTATAATTTGTATTTTCTAAGATAAAATGGTAGATAAATTTGTTACACACACTGTTACAAAAGGGAATTGTTAAGTATAAAAAGTTTAAATATTTTCGTAGTTTTCTTTTTCCAATACTTAGGTACAAAAATGCACAATTTCTAATTATTTGATTACCAAGCTTTAAAAATATATCTTGAAAATATAAATTTGTACTCTTGTTTTTACTGTACTAGATTTTTAGTCGAAGTAAAAGAAAAAAAAATAAAATTCATACACGATTAAGTGTCAAACAAAGCTATATTTATATTTCATTTGAAAAAAAAACTAAAGAGAAAATCGACAAAAATGTATCTCAAAGTAAATAGAAATAACTAATTTGTTCATATTACCTAAATATCATTATGTACCGTTTTGTTACAAAATATTAATAGTGACCCCTTAAGACCCTTAGAAAATGATAGAAATATCTAAGCATTCTTAATTTTAAGCTGGAACTTATTTTCTAGCTAAAGTTTTTATTTACCATTGTTTATAATAACAAAATGAAAATAGCTTTACTTATGAAATTGGTTAAATTAGGTATTGCAAAAATATCCTCATGATTTATTTCTCTTTACCACAATACAACGGGTGAAAAGCACAAGTTTTTAAATTGAATAACAGTTTTGAAATTCAGATAGTAAAGTTAAATACCCCCTCTACCTTCACTGTTAAAAATTTTGTTCTTGGTTTCACCATGATATTGGTTCCTAGTAGCTGCAACGGCTGAATGGTGAAATGTTCCACCATATTTTTGGTATTCGGTAGAACCATTTCTCAGGTTTTTGTCTCCAAATCCAGAAAAATGGTTCAACCGAACACCGAAAAAAAGGTGAAACATTTCACCATTCAGCCGTTGCAGCTACTAGGAACCAATATCATGGTGAAACCACCTAATATCATGGTGAAACCTAGCACAAAATTTTTAACAGTGTTCAAATACTCTGACCAAGCACACAAACCTGAATATATATATATATATATATATATATATATATATATATATATATATATATATATATATATATATATATATATTATATATATATATATATATATATATATATATATATATATATATATATATATATATATATATATATATATATATATATATATATATATATATATATATATATATATATATATATATATATATATATATATTATATATATATATATATATATATATATATATATATATATATATATATATATATATATATGTCTACCAACCAACTAACCAACCTTCAAATACCAAACTTTTTTTTGTAGCGAAATAGGCTCATTTAATTAAAATTAGTTTTTTAATAAAATGGACAACTAATTTCTTTGGATGATTATTTTAAATAGTTTCGCTTAATTTATTTGTAATTGTGATATAATTAAAAAAAATTAAAGTATAAACATATAAATACCGTAGGATTTCAATGATTTCTCTTTGGGAAAATTACTTTTGTTTTAAATACTTAATTTAGTTATAAAAAATATTTTAACTACCATTAAAATTCTTTTAAACATATTTTTAAAAATTATATTTTATTCTTATGCAAACTATATTTTTTATATATTTTAAAATTTAAGTATTTCAGTTTATAGTGAAAATTATACTTTATCTAAATAAAATGAACATAAATTGTTTATAGTGTAATTTGAAGAGGTATTAATAGCGATGCACCAAAGAAAATTATCAAACAACAAAAAATGAATTTAATATGTTACTATTTAAACAATGGTAAATAAATACTTTAGCTAGAAAATAAGTTCCAGTTTAAAATTAAAAATGCTTAGATATTTCTATCATTTTTAAGGGTCTTCTTAAACGTACTTTAAACTAGCCGGTTTAAATTGTTAATTTTAATGAATGGCAATCCTTTGAAATCTAAGACTTAATTAATATTCTTTAAAATGCCTTTCTAATAAATATGCTTTATTAATTATAATTATTAAAAGTTTCGTTAACTAATTTTGGTATTAAAAGAAAAACCTCATAAAAGACGAAGTTTTAAAAGCGATTAGAATAATTTAAGGCCCTCCATATATTACCTTTGAACCATAATTTTTTTGCTTAAATTGAAAATGGCAAAAACAAAGTTAATTTAAATTTATTTAATTAACTATTTCCTTTCTTTGCCTGCAATATAATAATTAAGAACTTGTTGTTGTGCCCTAAATATTTTAAGATTTAATCATACTTTTTTATTACATTTTTACCAGTCCAGAATTTTTCGTGGACAATATTTCATGTAATAGCTTTTTTTCAAATCGTTATAAATATTCTGAAAATATTTCGCTAGAGCATGAAAACTTTAACAAATAGACTTATCGAATTCATAAAGTTTTCTGTATAAAAATTTGATCTTGTAGATGTGGGAAAGGTTGGGTACAAGAGGTACATAGAGGCTGTACAAGTCATATAACAGAAAAAATGTCGAACCATTGTTAAGAAACGTAAATGTAGAATGATAAACGAATTAAAATGTCGCATTCTTCTAAATTTTAAAATTTTGTAGATAGCCAGTAAAAGTATTTTTTCCCTCATTATTTAAAATTATCTATTTTATGAAAAATCAACTATTTTTTTTTAGCTCGCAATTTTTTTCTAAGTTTCTCATAATAATTAATTTAATTGCGGTGTAATTTAATTATGTTTATTAATCACGAATAAACGAAATGTAAAACAAATTGACATTTCGAATGCGTATATAATTTTTTTAACATGCACTGTACAAAAATATATGTACCAAACGTTAATGCTATTTTAAGCAACCATGCTTTTTTTTATTTAAGTTTTAAGCTTTAAGCTTTTACGCATTACTATTTATTTTAGATTTTAGAATTTAGACTAGCTGATTAAGTAAATGCAGTTAATAATAAATGATCTAAAATAATCAAAATAAGTGAAAATGACTCAACCATTAATATAATGTTCACATTAATTACATATTAATATAATATTGACATCAATTACATTTTAATATAATATTGACATTAATTACATATTAATATAATATTGACATCAATTACATATTAATATAATATTGACATTAATTACATATTATTATAATATTGACATTAATTACATATTGATATTAAAATAATTGTGTACATAATAAATACATATTTAAAATAAGTAAATGATATGCTGTCTGCATAAAATATAGTTGTAACTTAAAGTAATTTTGCACCATAAAACTGATGGAAACTACATGTATGTAAATAGTTGCCTAGAATTTTCTTGGTATGAAAAATAACAAATTAAAGAAGCTGTCTACTAGTGGGTGTATAAGGTAACAAGTAATTACAACTTAAAACATAATTTTATAAGGTTAATAATTTTTAATTTTTTGTTAATATTTTTTTTATTCGAGCTAAATATAAACTAGAATTGTATCAAATAAAAATAATTGACTATAATTAAAATTCATTATCAATATATGAATCTTAATTTGTGTGAACTTAAAACTTGTGTTTTTTCTAAAAAAAAATAGAATCAACTATTATTATGTTTTATACTGTGGTAGTATACTATAGAACGTTTGTAATGTTTAATGTTTTTAAGGGTGTAATTATAAAACGAATACATAATTTGTTTAATTTATTAATAAATTAAGAAAATTTAAATTTAAAAATTTGAAGATAATAGCAATATACCTTGTTACGAAATAGTTATTAACTTACATTGTAAATTAAGAAATTTTGAACACTCAAAATTAAACTTAAAAGTTTTTTTTTATATAAGTCGTATGATTTCGCGGGAAATTCCAAGGGTTTTGGAATAATTTGAACCTTTGATCAAAGCAAACAAAAATAAATTCTTCTTTAATTTTGAATTCTTGTTTTTTTAATAGCTTTTGCATTTGATCAAAAATAATAAAAAAAAATTAAAACTTGTTGGTGAAAAAGAAATTGAAATTTTCCTTATATGTATATGAATTTTTTTTTAATTTCTTAGGTTATAGTTTATTTAATTCTTCGTGTGAGGTTTCTTATTTGCTGTAAATATAAAAAGTTACAGTTCTTATAACTCCAACCAAATAAATATTGAGTTCATAGACCTATAATTTAGTTATAAGTTACAAATAAAAAGTTGTGGAACTTATGTCGCCAACGCTTGGCTGCTTTGGGTGGGAAATGACCATTACCATTTCAAAGAAACTAGCGAAGCATGGCGATTTCTCGGTGAAACACTAAAATCATTGAAACAAATTTATAACACATTACAAAGAAGTAAACAAAAACCTATCATTTGCTTAATATCCTGAATAAAAAGACGTCTAAGGTGGTTTATTTAATCTTTTTTCTTTTGTATTTTAGGGAATTTTCGTACCTTCTTTCAGATGTTACTTATTTAAAATGGTGTGAATAAACGATAATTGTCTTCCTTTTTACTTCGACGATTTCCGTATGTTTCTAAGATTTATTTTTGGGAAGGGGAGGAATTGAAAGTTTAGTATTAAAAAGTTTGGAAATAAAAAATAATACCTCTGATGCAACAAAGTAAAAAATCTTATTTTCAAATTTTTGCATTTTTATTGTGATATAAATAATATTTGATGGTTATGATTCCATTTGTTGAAATGGTTTTATAAATGGATACGATTGGGACAAATTTTCCATTACAAAATACACTTTAGGGTGATGTTGTTTATCGGCTCCTAAATTGTTTTTGTTTTCTTTATATAAAATTGAATATTTAATATGTTTTAGAAAAGTCAACTATTTATACCATTTATTTTCTATAATACTTTTTCTGTATTTTAAATAAATTAAATTCTTCCTGATTTATAACTTAAGTTATTTTTATAAAATTTCGCACAATTAAAATTCACGCACTTTATATTTCGCTAAACATAACTGAATTACCTGAGGTTTTTTTTTATAAAAAAAACATGCACTCGTTCAATTGGGGCCCTTGATAAACTTTTCTAATTTTAAAAAAAAAGCATGCTTGCATTTTTAAAAGGAGTGTTCAAAACTAAAAAAAAATACTACAAAAGAGAGAATCTTACCAACAGGCGCTAAAGCTGCCATAATCAGTAAAAAACAAAATAACGTATACAAAAACAAGAATAACACAAAAAATATATGAAAAAATATAAATATAAAATATGGAAAGAAACCAAAAATAGTGGGAAAGGTCATTTCATCAGGGAGTAAAACCTTAAACCACTAGAAAACAATACACTTTTCTGTATTGGGATGGACGAGAGTCAAAGTAAAAAATCCCAATTTACCCCGAAGTGTACTGTGGAATTTCTAAAAGAAAATTAAAAACAAAATCAATATTAAAAACACAGATAAAAACAAACTTACACAAAGCAGAGGAAACAGATAGACAAACCTTAAAGACTTCGAAGCCAACCGCCACTCACAAAACCCGAACTAAAACTCAAATTAAACTATTGACAGTTACAGTGTAGAAGGTAAATAAAGTGAAGGAAAAAAATATGGACAATGAGTGAAATTTTAGTGACGTCACAAAAAAAATTATTGCAGATACTTCTGTATAAATTTTGGAGGGAAATTGATGTTCATAAGTGTACGATGGAGGTCATGTTTTTGGGAATTTTTAAAGTTATTGACGTTGCAGATGATATTAATGCGATGTAGGTGATTTATAATGCAATTTCTATAGACTTTAAAAAAAAGACATAAAAAAAGAAAATTATTGATAATTCATACATACGAAAAATTTATACCGAGTACTATTCAATGTGATTCACGTCACACTTTTATTGCTAAATTCATATGCAATCCTAAAAACGTAAGCGATCGTAAGAAATCCGCCGAAGGTTAACCTCCCGATCGTTCGACCCGGCTTTTTCTCTATTTTGTGTCAGTCTTTCCTACAATAACCTTGATTTTTCAAATTTCACAATTAATACGTTTTTATTCACAATGTACTTTTTTTCATTTGGAATTTTTTTTTTTATGATCATCTCTACAAAAATAAACCTAATTCTGATTTTTAAAACAAAAATGTTATTTGAATTACATTTAATTTAAAATTTATGCAGTGAAAAAAAATATTTGGTCATTTCTAAGCCGTTCGGAAGGAAAGAAAAAAGTCTCAAAAGTTAAGGAAGTAACTCGATTGAAAAAGTGTTGATCTTCATTGAATACTTTATGTAAGGTACATTTGCTAACACCTAGTTGATTGATGATAATGTTTTAAAAGACTACTGCTTGGATTTCAAATCGTTTTTTTGGTCATAGACTGCGTGACAAACTATCATTATGTCTTAACAATGCTGGATTTTGAAATAGTTCTATTTGTTTTCAAGCAATCAGTCATGTCGGGTGGTTGTTTTAAAACATGATTCGGTTTTATTCAGTTAGGTTACTATATACAATTGGAAATTGTTATTAATGTAATTTATGGGACTGTGGTTATAGTTTCATATTGAAACAAATTATGTTTTGATATGGTGCGAATGAAATTCTAATTCGCCCGTACGAAGGAATGCGTTTTCGTTATTATAATTATGAAATTAGTGGATTGTTCGTATTTTAGGGAAATCGGTTTTGAAACAGTCTTTCTCATACCTTTTTTAAAAAATCTTTTTTTAAGTAGCTTAGGATAAAGTGCCCAAGAATAGGACTTTGTAAACGCTTAAAAAGTTTTAAATCGACATTTTTAGAGCTTTTCAAGAACCGTTTTAAGAAAAAGGAACCAAAACCCAGCTTGTAAATCTTGTAGCTAATTATGGCTAAAATGTTGATGGGAGATATGTGGTCAGAACTTACTGCCAATATTGCATATTTTCCAGAAATATTTATAGAAAGCATATTGCTATAGAGTTGACGTTTAACATATTTCTTCAATATTGCCCGAAAAGTATTGTTCCGTATAAAAGTACCTTTAACGTTTCACTATAGCAATACATTGCCCCAAATACACAGTTAAAAAGTTTGTTGCAAGATTGCACCGGAATCCTGGAATTTCTAACTATCAGCATTATTTTGAGCGTGGGATTTAGAATTTTTGTCGTAGTAAAACCATAATTTTGATGCACCGCAAAAGTGGTAAATTAATGCTCTAAGCAGTGGTGTGACAGCTACAAAACTCCAGGATTCCATTGCAATACCTTGCACCATAATTTTTAAAAGTATCTCCACTGCATCTGAACTAATCTAATGAAAACGTTTGCCAAAATTCAAGAAGAACAAATTTTCTGATTCGACAGTTTCGAAGTTGGTCAGCATATAAACCTTCTCGTTACTGATGCACTTGGTTTCAAAGTCACCTTTACCGCTTTGAAATTTGCGTTGTTTTACCCTTTACACAATCGTAAGGATTACACTGATAATAACCTGTATCTGTTCATAGTAATCCCAAGTTAAACACCCAAAACATTTACGAGGATCATCATTATCAGTAAATCTCTAACTTGCTGGTGTCAACGTCCCATCATCGCTAAATGGCGACTTGTCCTTACTGATGCATTCGGTTTAATAGTCTCCTTTACCTCCAAATTTGTGTTATTTAACCTTTACAAAATTTATAAGGATTACACTGATAATAACCTGTATCTGTCCATAGTAATCCCAAGTTAACACCAAAACATTTACGAGGATCATCATTATCAGTAATCTAACTTGCTGTGTCAACGTCCCATCATCGCTAAATGGCGACTTGTCTACTGATGCATCGGTTAATAGTCTCCTTTACTCCAATTGTGTTATTAACCTTTACAAATTATAAGATACACTGATAATAACCTGTATCTGCCATTGTGATTTCAAGTTAAACCTTTAAAACATTTACAAGGATCACCATTATTATTGACCTCCATCACTCTGACGTCACCCATCATCGCTAAATGGCGACTCACTCAATCATCTTTTGACTGATTCTGTCTTGAACGAGATCTTCATTTTTATTTACTTCTGTTTGACAAGGTGTAAGAAAAGGATGGGTATAATTCATCACGAACTGATAACAAATTGCTGATTTCATGTGGTCAAGATAAATTTACGCGATTGATTATGGTTTGTTTTTATGGTTGGGGTAGGGGTAGGTACATATATATTCCGGATTGTGTGCTTGATCAGAGACCCGCTTATGAAGCCTTCGTCAAGTAAGACAGACACAGAAATTTTTTTTACTGTCACAGAGAAAGGAAGGTACACCCAGTGCGAAGGTGGGAATCAAACCCGCACCCGTTACATCGCGCAGACTGCTATAGCGTAATGGTCCAAACCACTCGGCCATCCGGAACCCGTTTTTATGTTGCGACGTGGTTAAAGAGACCTTAAAGCCAGGTTTTTTTCACTACATTAATACAAATTCAAAATCTTATCATGTAGAAGAGATATTGGAAACAAACTTCATATACCTTATTTTAAAATACTTACACTATTTTGTATAAATTGTGATTACATAACTAGTAACATTTTTCTCTATTGCTAGTTTCGTTGTTATTCGTTCTAATCGCTCAATCATTATAACATTTAAAATGCTTTATTTTAGTATCTTTTCTACCGGATATATTATATTATTTAATTCATTGTCCATTATATCATTTATAAGGACGATCTTATCTCTTTTCATTACCATTATTGTCATTTCTTTTCATTATCAATTAAAGACAAATGAATCTCTAAAAACAATAATCCTTCTCAAAATGTCTGGTGCATATTTTTTATAATGTAACGAAAGATAAGCACGTTAATTAATTTATTATAAAGGCATCGATTTATTGATAAACTAAATGTTTTAGAGTAAAATGAACTAATTACATTTTTTCTTTGTGTATAACCTTTGTACACTGTCTCTAATGACATAAAGTGCAACTAATACTTGATAGGGAGCATTCCTTTATTTACCAAAAATAAAAATAATAAAATAAATACATGTACATGTACATGTTAGACGTCTCTTCCAGGAAACTCTAAGTATAATTTACTCTAAGTATAATTTATATCAATTTAAGTATTATTTTCTTGTGATTTTTTTTAAAATTTTATCCTTTATCCATCAGACGAAAAAAAAAATCTTTTAAAAATTAAATTTATGTTGTTTGCATATTCCAATGACACTTACTTCGCGGCATTATAGAATATCACAGTTATCAAGTGAAACTGATTCATTATCACTATACGATAGTCGTTTACCATCACTTTTAAACCCCATTATCACTCAGTGGACAACTTACTCATCATTAACCCATAATTAATAATCCACGTAAAGTTTCAAAGATTAAAATATATATATTATTTTTGTGAAAATAAACCAATCTAAAATAAATTATATTTAAAATTAAAATCCTCCGATATTTCAGATTTTAAGCCGATTCCCATTTAGGTTTAGTCACATGACCACCACATTCAAGTTGACAGCAAATTTCTATAGATAGTCGTTTACCATCATTATAAATCTTTATTATAACTTAATGTCCCTTAATCACCCATAACTAAATATCGATGTGAAGTTTACTGTACGATAAATGTATCCCTTAAAAAAACGAGAATAAAATATGTTCAAAATTATAATCCCCCTTTCTGGTATATTCTTACAGCTAAACTCATAGTTTCCTTGCACCGAAGCCACGACCATGGACGGAGCTATAAGACGCGAGGAGCAATCAGATGAAGAGTTATTTTTATTTTGTCTTCATCTGATTGCTCCGCGCGTTTTATAGATCCGCCCGCGGTCGTGGCTTCTGTGCAAGGAAACTATGAGTTTAACTATCATATTTACTTTGGTTTAGTTACAATACCACAACACTAAAGTCAAAACCCGATTCATTATCAGTATACGATAGTCATTATCCATCATTATTAATCTTCATCATAGATCAATGGACGATTCACTAAATTTTAAAGAGTTTGTAAAGAGTTTTTTTTTAATTCATTGCAAACAATAAACAATGCTAAAATAAATTATTTTAAAAATAAATTTAAATTATGTGACCTTCTTTATTATAAGCCGGTATAGTTTTTGAACACCACAACTATCAAGTTAAGTCGATTTATTATCATTATATTTAATAGTCATTCACCATCATTATTAATCAACATGATCTCTGAATGAACAAATCAATCTATTATACCCAACTTAATATCCATACGAAATTTGTTAATAGTTAAATATATACATTGTAAACACAATAAACCATTCCTAAATAAATTACTTTTTGTAATAACTTTAAACTCTTGCGTGTTCCAAGTCGGCATAGTTTACAAATTTACTTTCATTTAAAACACCACAACTATTAAGTCAACCTGATTCATTATCACTTAGCACAATAGTCATTCACCATCATTATTAATCCGCATCATTACTCAATGACCGACTAACTCAATTGCCCCAAACTAAATATCCACATAAAATTTGCAAAAACTTTTTTTTAAAAATAGTTTGCAAAATATAAACCATATATAAAAATAATTTTAAAAATAAATTTAGACTCTGTATTCTTGCATATTCTAAAGCGCTATAGTTTGCAAATTTACTTTGTATTTAGAACACCACAGCAATCAAGTCAACTCTATTCATTATCACTACACGATAGTCATTCACCATCATTACTAATCCCCATCATCACTCAATGGACGACTCACTCAATCATCCCGAACTAAATATCCCCATGAAATTCGTAAATTCTCTTTTTAAAAAATAGTTTGCAAAATATAAACCATAAATAAAATAATTTTTTAAAAAATTAAATTCTGGGTTGTTACATTTTCCAAGCTGGTATAGTTTGCAAATTCACTTTGTATTTAGACCACCACAGCAATCAAGTCAACTCGATTCATTATCACTACACGATAGTCATTCACCATCATTATTAATCCCCATCATCACTCAATGGACGACTCACTCAATCACCCCGAACTAAATATCCGAGACAAGGTGTTTTATATACTTTTTATTTATAATCTTGACAAGTGACAAGCAAGGTGCGAGCGAATTGATTTAATTAGGGCCCCCTTAAGCCTAAAGACGGGGTGATTAGCATCTGCCCACCCCGGGCGCCGGTGATGGATGGTCGGCGGGAAAAAGTCACGCTCCGCCCGCGAATCCATTCGTCTTGGTGCCGTCGCTGTGTCATGTTGTGACTGCCGTGGTTTAGGATCTGTTGTTGTATTTGTAATTGTTATAAATGGCGTGTTATGGTGGTTTGTTTTTGGATTTTTTTTCTTCTTTCAAACACTGATAATATTATTGAATCAATGTATTTTTATTTTTTTATGGGGAGGTTGCATTTTAAATTTCCAATAAATTATTTATGAGCACAGACTAAGAATAAATACATTCTCTTATTTCCTGATTGATTTATATTTTGAATTGATTGAGTTCTAATTTTGATCTTTATTTCGTTGTAAAATTGTTCCATTGAAAAATTTATCCTTAAATGAGAAGGAATAGGGCAACCAATTAAATAAAAGTAAAGCATCTTATTAGTTAAAATCTAAAATATTTTTAATGGTGCAGGATATAAGATGTTGTTTTGAGCCATTCCGATATCAATGATACGTTAGTTTTTTTTTTTTTAATCAAGAAATTTTTATTGCAATGCCTTTTTGACATTTTTCAAGTATCGTATGCTATTAATTATATGAGCCGTTAAGAACTGAATCAACATTCATTTCCACGAGAAAAATTTCAGGGGAAAGAATTTATATTAAGAAATGTTTTTTGAACACATACTAATATGTTCATTTAATTTTTGATAAATTAATATTATACAAAAAATAAATTATATTATACATAATAATATTATAGAATAAATTAATATAATACAGATAAATTAATAGTATACATCATTGATTGAAATTATTACACATAATGATAAGATAAGCATTATGTGTCACCACATAAAATATATTATGTAAGTATATTGTAACGAAAGAATATATATTATTTATGCATTATACATTATAAAAATAAAAATATAAAACTTATCTCAGAAATAAACTTATTGCTTATATTATTGTTATTATAATAAAGAGAAATTTACAATAGGCTTAAAACTTAAATCACGCATAACACACTGATAAATAACATCTAACACTAATTAAATTAAAACAATATAACTAACTACCATTTAATGAATTAATTAAATAGCCATCGCCTTTTGTTGTGTCTTAATTACTAAGTGTTAGGATAATTTTATTTGTAACATATAATTTAGTCTTAATAAATTAATAAATCCTCCAAATAATATTTTTAAATACTATTTTAGCACACTCTTTTAAAACATTAGCATCACCACATATCCTGCCAAGCAACAAAGATAAAAGTAATACGTTAATTTAAATGACCAAACCATTAGTTGATTTCTAAGAATTGCGTAGGCAGGCATTAATCTAGGTTAAAACCAACGAATCTACTGAATATTTCTGTCGCTTCGGGCTGATCCCTCTTGTCAAAGGAGGTACGCCTTTTTCTCATAAATTATCCAACATCTTCGGCATAATTCGTTAATTATTCCCAAAGCATTCAGTCTTGAATTTTACTGCTGTGAACCAGGAAACTAATTATTGAGAAGTAACTGATGATTGATTAACATTGTTACGATACTCGGAACACTCAATTAAAAAATATATTTGTTGCATTCAAGGCCATCACATTTCGAAATAAGCTAAGTGATATGCAGTGGCAAATTTTTAAGGTACTGCAACTTTTCTAAATATTTGAAAAATATTTTTTAATCTTAAATTGGGCCTAATAACCCTTAAATTGAATAATATTTTCGATAGATAGCAGTGAAATTTTTAAGGTAAATGCAACTTTATCTAAAGACTTTAAAATCATTTGATTAATTTCCACATTTCGGGCCGAAAATGCCTTATCTAAAATGGATTTCACTTAGATAGCTATTTTTGGTAAATATATGGAATAGAAGTGATCAAATATTTTTTTCAAGTTTTTATCTTTTTTGCAGTTTCCAATGCAGATTTATGTTTGTTTACAATGCGCTCGCCATTGTCCTAGGTGAATAAAAACTTAAAACCCCAACATTATGTGATACTTAATGATAAGACAAATATTTCAAATTATATTATACTCCATTATCTATTTTATCCGATTTGTACATATTTTTAGGCTCTGGACGACGTAAAATTAGCATGTAGCTTCACTGTACAGCTGCTGCATTTTTTTCTTGGTAAAAGGCAAAAAATAATCATGTAATAGAAAAAAATTCTGAAGATTAATAGCTTAAAAGTGAAACTCGTTTAGAATATTCAGAATAATTAAGTAATGCTTAATATTAACCATGTAAAAACAGGCTTGCTTTCTACTTTTGACCATGACTAGTTCTTGAATATCATAGTTCCTGTTCACATAGTTCTTGAATTCAAATGCATATTTAGATACGAATTGAAAATATATATATATTGTAATTGATTTTTATTCCTGTAACCTCTTGTAACAGTAAAATCGATAAAAAAAATGAGAGACAAAAATTATACGTACTACTTATAGAAATATTAAACTTACATTTATCCACCTACCAAATAGTCTTTCAAAGATAAAGCTTATCTACATGTAAAAAAAGAATTGTGTCAGAAAATCTGAATTGTGTCAGAAAACCGAATAATTTCTGTAATTTTCCTAAAGAAAATTTCTGCTTTCTAAAACTACAGAAATTTGCTGTAAAACTATAACTCAATTTGTCATATGACACATTTTATCTGTGAAACATAGTAAATCTATAACCACAGATTCAGATTGCATACCGGATGAGCACATTTTTTTCTATTTTGATTATGAAAAGAAAAGTTGAAATAGACAAAATTCGTGGTGAAGTGGTAAACGCAGTTCGCAAACTACAGTTCGTAAAGAGCCGGTATGATATCTATTTTTTTTAAAAAAATAACTGCACTACAGAAAATATGTTTTGCACGAATAATTTCTGTATTGCCTTGTTATAGGAAGATACTGTCGGCAAATATTTTTTGAAAGATGACGTATATTTTCTGGCAAAAATTCGCCCGAAATTTTCTGTAATTTTACAGGATTTTTATGCAGTAAAACCTCTAATAACAGCAAAATTTATTGCAAAGTTTTGTGAAAACGTACACTCTTAAAACAAAAGAGTGAAATTCACTCCTATAGGAGAAGTGCATTTTCGGCACCGGAAAGGAGTGGAGATTAACTCAGACTGAGTTAAAACCGCTCGTTTTAGGAGTGTAGGACGCAGATTGTTTTCTTTTATTTCTTTTACCCACTCCGAAAAAGAGTGAAATTCACTCCTATAGGAGAAGTGCATTTTCGGCACGGAAAGGAGTGAAAATTAACTCAGACTGAGTTAAAACCGCTCGTTTGTTTTAAGAGTGTACACATTATTTGTACAATTATGAAAAATGAACATTGATTTCTTCGCCAACCAACTCAAGACACACATCTACAACATTTTACGAAGTTTTGCAACATCGTATAGAACACCTTCATTTCAACAAACCTTCCCTCTTACGAACCCTCAAATAATAAAAATACAGCAGCACCCTCTTCCAACTAAAAACAGACCACAACTAAAAATACCTCTGAGGGGCTCCCCTAGAGCTGTTTCTGATGCTCTGCCATTCCCATACTTCAGTCTAGATCTGTGCCTCTCAAGAAAAAGCGAACTTTTTTTTGTGCCCCTGTCCTCTTGTCTCAAATGCTCATCTACCGTTCAGAGGCTCTCAGTGTGAGTGACGGGGAGATCCGTTGGTAAGGCGTCTGCCTTCAGACAAAGGGACTTTGGGAATTTTGTTTGGAAATTACTTTTTTTCATCAGTCTGTCCTTTACCATCAGCTTTACAGTATGATGTATATCATACTGAACCATCAGTCAAAGCTTTTAGTGCATACACTGTTAAAAATTTTGTGCTTGGTTTCACCATGATATCGGTTCCTAGTAGCTGCAACGGCTGTGTGGGGAAATGTTTCACCTTTTTTTCGGTGTTTGGTTGAACCATTTTTCTGGATTTGGAAACAAAAACCTGAGAAATGGTTCAACCGAATACCAAAAATATGGTTTAATGTTTCACCACACAGCCGTTGCAACTACTAGGAACCATATTTTTGGGGAAACAAAGTGCCTAATTTTTAACAGTGTAATACTGTTGAAGAAAACATGAACAAACATGTTTGTCAAATATGAAAAATTTCCTAATTGATTTGGTATCAATTATAAAGCTTGAAAAGTTGCATATAATTGAAACTATTTCTAAAACTTGATTATTTTTTATTAATCTTAAAATATTTTAATAAGCAATGATATTTTACGTAATTTATACCTCAATCAAAACGTTTATTATTATTATTTTTGAAAAATTAATTAAAATCTAGTATATGTAAGCACAGTGTGACGTAAATAGGTAGTCGTTTGCGATATTTTTAATATAAATTGCTGGGTAATTTTAGACATTATTATTTTTTGCAAAAATTAATTGTCTTAATCAAATTAAAAACAAAGATTTCAAATGAAACTCATCCCGTGTTTCATAGAAGGTTACAAATTAGTTTACCAAAGCTTTATTTTCTTACATGCCTTCCCAATATTTTTGGCATGATTTGGCCTTCAATTTCTTTTAAACGTAATCTATACAGTACAACACATGAGCTATAACTTATAACACTAATCATCAAAAATCTTCAATAGATTATTCGTAATAGTTGAGAAAATCGGAATTAGGAAAACGTCGCAACTTACATATAAAAAAAGTACTTTTGTCTGCGCTTAGAAGGCCAGAGTATGATTTAAATAATGCGCAAATCCTAACCTAAACATCGATCTTTATTTATAATAATATAAAATATCTGTTGTGGGCCACTAAAATGCAATATATTAACTCTAAAAGATATCTAACGTGAAAAAATCTCTTTAAAACATTCCTTTACAACTCCTTGATAAAGAAAAAAAAACTATATTTGCCAACAAACCATCGACAAACAAAATACCGACAAACAGTAACACGTCTAACATCCGTATCAATCCCAATATTTATTTAGAATCACCACACTCCCTCCCAAGGGCAAACCAAAACAAAGAACCCGCTTAAAATTCATTCCTTCCCACGGCCTACCGGCGACCGTAACTCTTTCCCCCATGCGCGCCATTTTCCCCTTTCCCGCCGTGGCGCGAACCTCCATCAATCAGTCGGCCGCCATCCGACGGGAGAGCGGCGGCTTCATTTTTCTTTTTTCCCGCGTGTCCGTGAGATTTATGACCGCTTCGCCACGTGGCTTTGTTTACAAACACCACCACGTTTTTCTGCAAAGTGATTGTCCGAAGATTTATTATCACTTGTAGGGGGGAGGGGAGTTTTTATATTTATGGAGAGGGAGGAGAGGTTAGCAAAAGAAAGATGGTGTTTTTTTGGGGCTGTGTAAATGTCGCAAAGTGGGGGGAGTTGTCCTTTGACTTGTGACAAAGTGAGCAAGGTTCTGCTTCATCATTTATAACTGGTGACTTGGTTGGTATTGTTGGCTGGGATTTAGGACTTAATGAATTGTCAATTATTTGGATTGATATTTCATTTTTTTTAAACTTGCATTTGGCTTTCAATTTGCATTTGCTAGTGCGTTGGTAATTATAAATAGTTACATTGCTTTTAATTATGATAATCTTATAATTAAGCAAGAAACTCAATTTCTTTCGATTTGCTTAAAGAATCCTTACAAAGAACTTACTCATATAAAGTCAAAAAACATAGTTTAAAGTTGTCTGTATCTTATACGTTACAACAATACAATTTTCTATAAAAGTTATATAACCAACTATACTTAATTTGAAGTTTATTTATTATGCATTACAACAATACAGACAATTTCAAACTACATGTAAGGTTAGCTTCATACAAGTAAGAGTGCTCTGTAAGGTTTCTTTAAGCAAAACAATAGAAATTGAGTTACATTACATGCGTAATTTATTTTTTCATTGAATTTAAATTATTAGTTTTGTTTAACATAAACATGCCATTTTTTTCAATGAAAAAAATTTCATAAACGTTAATGATTTTAAAAGAGGTTCAAACTGTCTTGACAAGAGAACTTACAGCAATTGAAATATTGGACAAAAAGAATGCTGCGTGATAAACAAGTATCTATATATATAGTAGAGTTTCAACACTACTCTAAATATATAAGAGTCTGTATAGATAACATAAGGAACTACAATTTTTTTAGTAGCAGCTAGACATTTTATAAGATTTACTAAAGTACATGTGGATCAAAAGTGCTACACTAAATGTTGGCTAATAAACAATATAACTTTTACCAATAGCAATGCATGCTTATTATACCAATAGCAATGCATGCTGATATTTCTTGTAATAATTAATGCATGAATAATTTAATGATTAATTTGCATGAATAAATTCCAAGATCATTAAATAACAGTACAGCCCTATAAAAATTTGAAAGTTTTAGATAGGGTTCGATTTTTTTCTGTTTTTATTGGATGTGATAAATTAGAGAGGAAAATGCATGTTTTGTCATTCGCTACAAATGAAACAAAATTGACCGGGCCAATGGTTTTGGGTCAAACAAGTAGGTTTGTAACAGAATCTGTCACTTAACCCGCTTCCACACAACAGTTGTGTTTAACAGGTAAAAAAGCGTCAAACACAGCATTAATTCTATAATAAACATTTTCATGCTAAATTTGGCTGGTTTCATTTATTTTATTTCGAAAATTCAATAATTATTAGTTATCGTTTGCAAAATTAATATTTCTAAGAATAAATATGTAATATTCCTCGCTTTTAAATAGAATGAAAATATTTCATATCAACATACAAAGAATCTCGTAGTGAATTATATTTGACGTCATTTCAAACTAATCGATGTCGCAAAAATAAATTTATTTTAATTTATTGTCTAAAAGAATTAAGTTTCTCGGGCGATTTTTGCGAATGGCAATGGTGATTCAATTCTAATAAAAATGGCTTCCTGTGCTTTTTAAATGGGCATTAAATTTTGCAGTTTTTTTTAAGTAATTGAAGTACTTCGAATTCGATATCTTTTCTAAAATTTTCAATGTATTCTAATTTCGCACATAATAATCACACTTGTCCGTAGCATTTGTAGTTTGGGCTATGAAAATGGGTGACAGACAGACGGACAGACAGACAAGACAGGCAGACTGAACGATTATAATACCTTCCATTTTTTTAAGTTATAAACGTAGTGTGGAAGCTAAAACCACTTTAATCTTTTGATTCGATATATTTTCTTACATACACAATTCTTCATCAATTCAGTTCGAAAACAAAATACCAAACCGCGATGGTTAGAACACATGCCAAATGCCATAAATGGCAACACGCACAGACATCATTTGTACATGAACTGCTTAATATAAAATGAAAGGGTCTAAATCCACAGGAATCTTTCCTTACACGTTTTTTCCTTTACTAAAGTAATAATAGAAAAAGCATAGCGGGACTACCTCCAAAGGACTTATCCCCCTTTCACATGCAATGATTCGTATTTTAACAGAAAAACCATCAAGTAAAGAAAATAAAAAGTCACCATTTACAATCCGAACCGCCACCATTACCAGACGGAGCAAAAAGCGTTTCCTGGTCACATTGAGTGTGTTTTATCTACGGCCATTTTGCTAATGCAGTCAGAGACAAAAGGGGGAAGATTATAATGAGTTTAGGATAATGCAGGCCGACCTGTGGAGGTGATGATAATGCAGGTACGTGCCGAAAGGGTTACAAGAACAAAAGGTGGTGAGTTCTTTTTAAAAAGGTGTTAATGGTGGAAGCCCAAAAGAAGACATTGGTATCTTGTAAATTGGTGTAAAAGTTGAAGTTGGTGAGATGCGTGGAGAATACAATGCCAAGTGGAATTATTGACATACAATCAAAGTCACGTATAATAATAAATTAAATGTGGCGTATAATTTAAAGGAACATAAGTTAGCAACAACTCATAGTGGTCACAGTCATATTGTATGAATGTGTTTTAACTAGAGTATAAGAAGTGAATAGCAGGAATGTTTTTTTTAGTTTGTCAATAGTATAATTCAGAATTGATCCTCTGCGTTGGATACATTGGGAAGTTTTACGGACTAGGTGTATGGAGGTATAAGAGAATTTTATGAATATTATTTGTAAAAACTCAATAAAATATGTGTTTGCAAGCTAATAATATAGGCTAACCAATAATTAATAGATTTTTACAGTGTTTTTATTTTTCAAATGTTCTATATGTTACTGCAATTGAAAAAAATGCAATAACGTTGTTTTCTACTATGAATTTTTACAAATTTGAATAAAAATGCAAAACCCCAATGTTGATTTTCACCATTACCATTCCCGATCATCCAACCGGATACAGCAAAACTAACAAAGTGTCATGCCATGCAACATTACCCCCCCCCCCCTTTTTTCTCTCAACTCTCATTTCTCAACTCTAACTCTTGTTTAATTCCACCCCCCCCCCCCTCAACAATGATCGAGTTTGTACTCTTTTGTGCGTGCGTGATCTCTGTTCGATTCACACACGCACACGCATTTGTTGCCTTATGTTAACACGGAACTTTGTTAACCTGTGGTACCTTTTTTTGCTTTACTTTCTGCAAAAGTGTGTCTCTTTAACATGATAGTGTGTAAACGCAATGCTAAAACACGAAGAGGGGGGAGGGGGGCTTTGGATTGAAGTGGGCTCACTGTAAAAAAAATCTAAACGTTACTCTTATATATCGCAAATATTCATGACTTTTACAATTTTATATCGCATTTTTGGATCTTCAAGTTTTCCTCAGAAACATTAAAAAAAACATTTAACGTACATCATTTTGGACAATTCAATGTAATGTATCGTTTTCAACGAGGGACCATAAGTCCGCGAAGCATGGTGCGCAGTTATGAACTGGTTTTAAGTTTGGTGGATTGAATCCGGCAGATAGCAGCATATACTTGTGAATGGAGTAACACATAATCGTGGCGACATCCAATGTTTTTTTTTTCTTCATCCAAATTGACTTTTTTGATATTTCCATTAAAATTATTGGTTTTACGTAGGATTGTTTCTAAATTTTTAGGGAATAGATTTTAGAAACATAACTGCTAAAAATTATGTATCTCAGCGCCCAAATTTTGCATTGACGCTCCTGAAATTTTTTAAAGTGTCGAGGCGTCATGCCGTGGAGGTTATCTTGCAGGTTCAGTTCGGTGTTGGCCACTTTATAAACGGATCGTGAAGAACAATGAAAATTTCACCAATAAAAATAACGTCGGGTCTACACTCTTAAAACAAACGAGCGGTTTTTAACTCAGTCTGAGTTAATTTCCACTCCTTTCCTTGCCGAAAATGCACTTCTCCTATAGGAGTGGATTTCACTCTTTTTGCGGAGTGGGTAAAAGAAAACAATCTACGTCCTACACTCTTAAAACGAGCGGTTTTAACTCAGTCTGAGTTAATTTCCACTCCTTTCCGGTGCCGAAAATGCACTCCCCCTATTGGAGTGGATTTCACTCTTTTGTTTTAAGAGTGTATGTGACTGGTGCGCGTTAAATAAATCTTTTTAAAAAGGAATATACTTACGTAGAATACCCATTGATATTTGTATACGAGCTCGGGTGTAAAGAAATAGTAAACAAGAAATAATTTTACTTTAAGCCGAAAATATTCCTTTGTTAAAAAAATAAAATTCTAAAAGAGCTATTCTGTATTATGAAAAATGGGGAAAATAAAACTGGGGTATCCGGGTGTCGGGTCGACCCATGCCTGACACAGCAAAAAAATATTTAGAACGTCTTAATAATAATGAATAATTTCGAAATAAATATATAATTGCTTAAATATTAGTGTTAATTATTTTTTTAACATTATTGGATATGGTTAAAATAGAAATGATAATAACCTTAACACGAATTTTTTATGTGAGTCTTTTAATGATTTATTTCAATTTTACATGTTTTAAATACAATGCATTGGAATTAAATTTTTATTTACGTGATAACAAAGTAATTATTTAATAAATAAGTTATTTGATCAGTGATTATAAATGAGTGCAGTGAGTTTATTAGTTATGCATCAATAATTTTGATGTAACAACGCTAGTTAACTTTAGCTTCCACACTACGTTTATAACGTAAAAAGTGGAAGGTTTTATAATCGTTCAGTCCATCTGTCCGTCACCCACTTCCATATCCCAAACTACAAATGCTACCGGCAAGTGTGATACGTCAAAAAATTCAGCGTGTCGAAATTAGAAGACATTGAAAATCTCAGAAAAAATTCGAATTCGAAGTGCTTTAATTATTTAAAAAAAACTGCAAAATTTAATGCTCATTTAAAAAGCATAAGAAGCCATTTTCATTAGAATTAAATCACCATTGCCATTCGCAACAATCGCTCGAGAAACTTTAATTCTTTTAGACAATAGATTAAAATAAATTTATTTTTGCACCATCGATCAGTTTGAAATGACGTCAAATATATTTCACTACGAGATTTTTTGATTGTATATTGATATGAAATGTTTTCCTTCTATTTGAAAGCGAGGAATATTACATATTTATTCTTTGAAATATAAATTATTTTAGTAAACGATAACAAATAATTATTGAAATTTCGAAAGAAAATAAATGGAACCAGCCAAATTTAGCATGTAATTTTTTAATATAGAATTAATGCTGTGTTTGGCGCGTTTTTACCTGTTATTTTATTCAACTATCCAACTAGAAAATTATGCAAAAAGTCTCCATTTTATATTTTAATAGTTTTTCGAACAAAAACAACGTAAATAAAATATGATTTATAAAAATTTAATGATGATTTCATAGTCAAAAAAGTAGTGACTGAAGCAAATTTGGTCAGGCTACGTTTACGTAAGTCTAGAACTTTATTCAATTTGTTTTGTTCTAAATGAATGGCAAAACATTGATGGGACCAAAGCATAAATATTCCTTGGAATCTTTTGCACATGATTTCATAGTTAAAATGTTTTGCATGGCGATTTCATAGTCGAAAATTTAATGACTGAAACAAATTTGGTCAGGCTACGCTTAACGTAAGCCTAACACACTATACAGTTTGTTTTGTTCCAAGTAACAAGTTTTGTTCCAAGTAACAAAACAATGATGGAACCAAAGCATAAAAATAGTTTTTGGAATCTTCCGTACATTCCTCCAACGCAACGTTCCATTGCCATCTCAAACTGCATCTTCCCCTCTGAGCTAAACCAGGCGCTGTTGTGTTCTGGATATATCAGGGCTCCGATCTGTTTAGCCAAAGAGCGATGACATAACACTCTATGTGATGTGTCGCATTAAAACCACGTTGGCAGATTATCGACTTTTTTTTTATTGTATAAGACTCTTCTTCTGGAAAACATAAAACAGATTGAGGCCAGGCAAAGATCAAGTGCTGTAATTGGATTGACGGTTTTATCAAAATGTGGAACTTTACCACTGAGATTTGAAACGATTTTTTTTATAACAACGGAGGTTCTACTTCTTATAAAAAATGAATGGATTATAATACATGCTGAAATTTCGTGTTTCTTTTCATAAAATATTGGGTTGAGTGTGATTCGAGATTTGTTTCATCATTAGTAAGATAGTAATATAAATTTAAGACATGCTTTTTTTGCATGGACGTTTCGGTTTTATAATTTAACAGTTTTATTGCAGAAAAGTGTCATTTTTGAATTTCACCTCAATAAACTTTTGTCAACCCATGTGTTTGCCTGGAAACAAAATATATTTTCTAGTTCTAAAACTAAAAATCATGCGATTAAGATATCTAGAAATTATTTGGCCCAGTTTTTTATTCGGACAACTAAGTCAAAGTATCCATAAATTATAGTTCTAAGCTTTACTTTCAATTATAGGAATCTTGAAATTCCAGTTCATGGACCTATTCTTTTAATCCTGAGGTTAAGAAACTATGTGTACCGCATTGAAATAATTAACTAGAACTGGGCCTATTTCTTAGATTACTTACTTATAGGGAGCATAGCACATAGAACCATAAATTCTAGTTCCTCAACGTATTTGCTATGTGTTAGCAGTTAATTTTTTTCTTTGTGTGTTAGAAAAATAAATTATATTCAACTCAGAAGGAGGTTGTATTCTTTTAACCCAGAGGTTAAGAAATTACGTGTACATGAAATTACATGCATTCCGATAACTGACTAGAACTGCCTATTTCATAAATTAGAACTTAAAGGGAGCATATAGAAACATAGAATTCTAGTTACACCGCGTATTTTTTATAAATCAGCAGTACATTTCTTTTTTCAATTTTCTATGAACATAAATTATATTTAACCCACTATGAGGTATTATTTTAATCGAGAAGTTAAGAAATTTTATGTACCGTATTTAGGAAAAATATCTAGAACTGTCTATTTCTTAGATTAGAGAACTTATAGGGATAACATATAACTATAAATTATAGTTCCACAAACTATTTTCTATATGTCAGTAGCAGATATTTTTCTCCGTGTTCTATGAATATAAATGATATGTATCCCCCCAGGAGAAGTTACAACAGCATATTAATACCCTCTTCCAAAATTCCAACAATGTGCTCTCCCGTTTGAAAATGAAGCCATTCCACTTAATTTCCAGAGTAAGAGATCTCCTCGGCTTGCAGCGCGCTCATTCCAACATAATGGCCACTTTCAACCCTACAAACCCATCAATGCACTCTTATTCAACAGGTTGGACATATTCCTCCTTGAAACAGAGAGAGAGAGAAGAGCAATTAAATTTCTGCCGCCAACGAGGATGGAATACGAAATGTTTGCTCTGGTAAATGAAGGGGGAAGTTGTTGATTGGCGATTTATGGATGGAATTGGATTGCTGGAATTTCATGAGAAGGCAAGTGAAAGGAGCCAAAATAGCTTACGAGGAAATTTCAAAGATTTAGCATCTAAATTTATAAGAAATGATCAAAATTCTAAATAAAGGGTATTCCATCTCTGCTAAATAAAGGGTGAAGTTGTTGATCGGGGATTTAGTGATGTAGTTAGATGGTTGGAATTTAGTGAGAAGGCGAGCGAAATGCTAGAGGGTCGTTAATTCCCAAGAGCTTAGCGGCAAGTGTCATGGGTCCAGCAATTTATTGGAATTGAACATATGGGAATTAATAGGGAAACGTTGCATATCTAGGTTAAAAAAAATAAGTTAAAATACAACCTAAAACAAAACTGGGTTTCCACATTTGCACCCATCTATTATACGTAGAAAATAAATAAATTTGGGCAAATAAATATCATTGAGCTTTTATTACATATGTTTTTTATATTTGCGTGAGAAAAAATAAATGGAAAGGTAAATTTAGTCCAAAACATACAAATAATTTCAATCAATCAAGCTACTAAGTTTCCAATGTTAAATTAATGGTACATTCACCATTTTTTCGCGAATAGTGCGATTTGCTTACAATGGTCAGACTCATCATTCAGCCACATTGTCAGTTGGTATTGGCAAACGCTGGGCGATCTTTCTTTAAAAATAATGGACATTATAGGGAATGGAAGTGGGTCTTCAAACCAAATAATCTCTTTATTATTCCAAAGGGGGGGGGGGGGATAATTTTCTAAACCAAATTGCTCCGGCTGTATTACATGATGGCTGTTTTTTTTCATGATAAGTGAAATTTTCTTACAGGGTTCTATACTATTACTTTTTGAAATTGATTCGAATTTATATTTCTATTTTCAATAAATAATTTTGTAACAAAATATTCAAAACAATTTCAAAAAGTGGAATTATAGAGCCTCCGTAAGTCAGCTATATTTATCATTAAAAAAAGACGTTTGTAAGAATATTCATTACAGCCAGATTAATTTGGCTAAGAAAATTATTCTTTACATTGGATTAATACAGAGAGCTCGTTGAGACCACTACGTTCCAACATATATTTTTGTGATTTTCATGTAGTACATAATAAGACACACTAATACTTAATTTAAATCACCGCAATGTTGTTCTCTATAATAATATTACAAAAAACCATGGTTTAAAAGTGCCAAAGAAATATTTCAATTTCTTTGTAGTGAACTAATATTTCATCAAGATCAAAGGTTAAGATACTCATTGAAGTAAGAACGCAACACTAGCATTATTGTCATTTGTACCTAGTCTTTCAGTCAAAAAAATCACCAAGCCAGGTTCAAGTGGGTTTTGTATCTTGACTCTGAGTTAGATTCATTTAACAAGTGTACAGAAAATGCAACTAGAACCATGGGCTTCTATTTTTAGCTGCGCTTCTTAAGATATTTGTGTTAGAAACGTAGGCGAGCCAATTAGATCCGATTAAAGGAACATAAATTGAAACAATTCTAATAATAAGTTTCTTATGTAGTTGAACGTTAATAATTTATTTATAGACTCCAATGATGGTTTATATATATTCATTGTGAAAAATGTAAATGAACTGGAACTTTTGGCGGCGAATTATTGTGTCATTTGTCCTATGTTGGTCTTTCCAGTCATAAATCAGCAATCAGAAGACCAGCAATTTTAGCATTTTTATTGTTATGAGAGTTTTATTAATGGTAGATTTGACTCTCTGAGTTATGATTTCATTTTAAAATCAAGTAGGTTTGTATCAGATACTGTCACTTAGAACTGCTTCCTACTATTTATCTATTTTTGATGCTTTGTTACTATGTCATGTTCCTTAAATTATCGTATTTGTTTGTTATGGTTTACACATTCTTTGTAATTTTGCGAATTGCCTAAATATGTTAATTAATTTCCTTATAAAGCCATATGAAAACAAACAGCTAAAGTATCGAACTCGGTTCTAAATTACAATGTGTAAATAGCTGTGCTAAAGCTCTGTCATAAGACAAGAAACTAGAAATATGATACTTTAACCGATTATAACCTAACCCTTACCCTGAAAAACGTGATACACTATGTTCGATGGAGGCCTCAGAAGACCAATTCCAATCTATTGGGCTCGCTTCTCGGATCAGCGCGTTCCCCCCATCACATAACCTCGTCAGGAGCCAATCTTTCTGCCATCGCTCAAACCTAACTGACGGCGTCGGTCATTTGTAAAAGACGGAATTAAAACATGAAGTTCCCTCTCATCGCCTATTACCCTCACCTGGGAAATATACTGATACTTTGATACAGGGTGTAGACGAGAATATTTGCGTTTAGTTTATTTATAAAGGGGTAATTTTTATCTTCAGATCACTAAATCAACATCGAAATCTTATAATACATAATGTCTTAACAAAATATCATTCTTTTGGCAAGAAATTAGCTTTAGGTGCATGGTATAATGATAGAATATGGCGCTTGCTGCTCTCTGTTAGCGATTTGGGATTTTCCAAATTTAAAATATTTTAACTTGCTTATTAATTTACCTTGTGTATCACCACAAAATAACTGAGAAGCAATGAAATAATTCACGTACTTGCAATTTCAAGCTTGCTTGTTAAGACGGAATTTTTACTGATTTTTAACACCAATCATTGAGGACTTACTTTAGTTTAAAAATTCCAAAGTAGAATCACCTAATCTTCGCGATTAGATTTCACTGGGGTTTCGCGCATTGGCAATAATTGTGCTTTGAACAAAATAAGTAAAACTATTTTTAAGGGCATTATTATCACATATACAACGGAGCACCATGGCGTGCCATGAACTTATAATTCGATAATGCTATTTGTTGGCATCAAAATTTCTGCAGCGAAAGGTTTAAACAAAGATTAGATAAAACCTAATCTTATTCATCTTATTTCACCTCAAAATGGTTGAGAACTTCTTTTAAACAATTTACAGAATGCCAAAAGCAAAATTTTTTGCCAGTTTCACTGACGGATTGTGACTCAGCTGGCTTCAGTCCACGCGAAAACCGAAACTGCAAAGTCATCAGGATAATTGTTTCACTACACAAGTTCCCAAAGAACGTCTTTAATGTAACACTCTGTGAGTCTTTACATAATACGTGCCAAGCGAAACGTCCCATTTTTTTAGCACCCGGTGAGGGCTAATATTTTTGCTGAGTGTGTTTATTTTTTCAGTGTCGTCGCTGTCTTTTGAGACTCGTGGTAGGTTAGAAGGTTTAGTAAGAGTAATGTCTGAGACCTGTCACTTTTCAAAGGATAAACTCACGGCAACTTCATCTTTATTTCATTACAAAAAAAAGAGTGAACGTTCGTAACGTAAAAACGATGGAAGCTGGCAAAATGTGCTACCCCCGCTTTTACGTTTTTACGGCGTAACGTTCCATCAATTTTTTACAATGTTAACTTATCCGGAGACAATGCATGGGATACAGAAAATGCCAAATTCCAAAGGCCAAGGCCAAAATTCTAGACACGGAAATAATTGTAGGTTTAATAAACATAGAGGTCTGTTTAGTCAATTTTTGGGGGCACATTTTATTGAATAAAGTTGTTATTAATGCTATTTTGTTTAATTTATTTGCATTTCTTAGTGTGTTTTGTAAACAAAATCTAAAGATTATGCCCTGATAATCCAAAATCTTCGAAATTCTAAAAATCCCTAAAACGTCTTCTTCCAAGTTGTTATAATGAAATGAATATGTATTACAATATTTGACAATCATATCAATTGTATTTCACTGAACTTGAACCAACTAGGATTTCAATATGCACTCTCTTCGGTACGTGTATTATACATAGTAGCGAAGAATTAAATTTTTTTACCAATATTGTGGGTCAAATAGTAAGAACCGCCTGAATTTCGGTAGTGAGAATCCAGTATTTTGTATTGGCAAGCTCATATGTGACTTTATTTATAGGTCATAAAAATTTTCTCAAAGCAATCTTAAACGCATTAATTTTCTTGACGCCAACCGAATTTCAATTTAAAACTGACACTTATACCTCGACGTAATCCTCGCTTCCATCAAGATCTGCTTTTTTACGCCATTCTCAGCATGACATGTGAGAAACCCAACCTCCAAACAGCCAGAGACATAAGCCACATCACTCCAGGCTCACAAAGACCCGAACGAAAACAGACATATTCCGACTGCACACGGGACCATCAATAGCCCATTGTGACGCTTTAAAAACTGCAGCATGCCCCCTTTTATAAAGTTTTTTTTATATATGGGTTTTTAGAGTCCTTTTGTCCGAAGTGCTCCAAGTCTGTTAATAGAAACCTCTCTGGATCGAGGAGGTTGGCAACTCATCAGTCATGATCCTGGGGTTCGTAACTCCAGGTGTCCTTAGTTTTTTTTCCTGGAAATGTGGGGACAGAACCTGCGATCTTTTAATCCTTGGTTTTTGTGAATCCACAACGATAGGAAAGGTTGGCGGTCATTAGCGTGGCATGGACCTCTTGAGATTGATGGATCGGCAGACTACCGAACGGACCCTGGGCTTACCACACTGAGTCTCAAGGGGCCCTGAAAATCTGGTCCAGACAAGCTATTTTTAGATAGGCTGACACACATTTTATTAAGACTATATGGTTTCTTCAATAGGCATGTTCAAGGTCTTGAGTGGCAATAGAAATACTCATTGAAAATAAATTCTTTTTAATAAATTCGAGCATCAATCGGTAAGTCAATGTCACTGAAAACAAAACAGGTAGACAGAAGTTAAGGAATGAAATACGTCACCTGAAACAAGCCAATTTGATTTCAATCTATTCAAATAAGTCTATAATAGTTTGATGTTCAGCAAATATTAATTCCCCGATAGTTATGAAATTTAAAGAAGTAAAGGAAATCAATGACACTTTTGTCCATGACATTACCAAGCTCATAACATCATAAAATGCTGGCGCCTATTTAGCTAAATTGGGCCCCGGAGTGCAACCGTTGGTAGGATGTAGAGTCATAGAACTGACGGTTTCTCAACCAGACTTGACATAATTGTTATTATTATGAAGCCGCCATGAAATATCGTGAAAATAATTCCATGTAAGTGGAGTTTCTCTTCTGTGTTCAAAGTCTTGAGGCCAATGCAGGTTATGTGTAAATGAAAGTCTTAATCTGACAGAAAAAACGTTTATGGGCATTAATGTGGCATGGACTATTTGAGAATAATGTAAACAAGCTATATACACGAAAATGATATATCATAATGCCTTGATCTTCCACGAGGTCCGTCAGACTCGGGCGTAGGAGGCCCGATTTTATTTATCTTCTTGTTAAATTCCCCCCCCCTCAAATTTCCGCAAATGTTGCCATTTTTTGGTTCCTCATTTTTTTAAAGATAGGAAATAAAGCATGAAAATATACAAGTTCAGCGAAATAGGTTAAATTAAAGATTGTTTTCAATATTTTAAGCTCCATCGCTTGATTTTGATTCAGACATTGACCATTATATACGAGCAATATCTGCACAACTTTCTTAAAGTTGTCCCCAAAATGTTCTGTGCCTTTAGTCCGTGTTATCCCACGGCCAACTTCAATAACAAGGCCAGAGAAGCTCTCCCAAACATGAGCGTAGACGGAAATTTTGACGTCACTGTTCCCAGAGCCGAAGATCGAGAAACCAGTTCGGACGCATTCGGAACCCTAAAATTGTGATCAGCCGTGAACGAGTGGTTCCGAACAGGTTTCGAGACAGGTTGTCTTCATCTTCGTAACAATGTCACTCGGAACTATGACGTCAAAATTTCCGTCCCCGAGCTTGTTTGGGAAAGCTTCTTCGGCCTTAATAGTTGAGTAGGCCGTGGTTATCCTTGATCATGCCCTGCCTACAAGTATAGTTCATCATGAAAATATATTCTTGGTGTGTCGAACTGATGTACATTATTTCTCTTTTGCGTTTGTGGAATTGAAGACAATCCAAGGTCTTGTGTTGTCGTCATCTAACCATGGTTCAGAACGAAAGAGCAGTGTTATCAGTGAAATCTTACCATTGATAGGCTCATAATCGAAGATAACAGTCACTGACCAAAACGAATTGGTAATAGATGGGTTCTGCTTAGCGTGTAATGTGGCTGTTAAGCTTCATATGGCATTACTAATTGATTAGTACTGTTGGAATAATAATTCAGGCATACTTCTGATGCCATATGCATTTCAAATCAAACATTGTATGCTTCATTAGGTTAAACCCCTAAAATTTGGCAAGACTGCTAACTGCTGATGATTTTCAGCCTACTTTCCTTTTAATTCGAAATAATTTATTTTAAAAAAATTCGAAAACTAGGAATTGATATGCTTGAGATGTCCGTCAGTTCGTCCGTACCCCGCTTCCAAATTAGGTTATATCCGTTGCATCTTAAAATTTATTTATTTTTATTAGAAATGTATTATATCATAAACATGTGTTTTATACTTTATGTCCATCTGTCTGCACGCTTTTCCTTTCGTCTGCCCCATAACGATATGTTTTAACTTATGTTTTAAGTTATGTTTTAAGTTCGAACAATCTAATCTTAAATTTTTTTTGTAAGAAAAGTAGGACACCAGATACTATCTGTTATACTTTATTTCATCCGAATGGCAATCCGTAACATAAGAATTTCAATGAGTATTAAAATAACAGGAAAGTAGGCTATTCTCGTTCGTTCAGAACTTCTTGTTTAACAGGGGCCCGGATGGCCGAGTGGTTTGGACCATTAAGCTAGCAGTCTGCGCGCTGCAACGGGTGCGGGTTCGATTCCCGCCTTCACCCTGGGTGTACTCCCTTTCTCTGTGACAGTAGAAATTCTTTCTGTGTCTGTCTTACTTGACGAAAGCTTATAAGCGGGTCTCTGATCAAGCACACAAGAAGGAATATACCTGTACCCTACCCCCCCCCCTTATTGTTTAACATATTTATGCGTACAAAAAACACCTGGGTGTTTTTTATAATGTTTACTATAACGATTACTAAAGAAATTTGAAAAAATAACCCGAACTATTATTTTATTTCTGTGTATCTAAAATTAATTTATCTAAATAGTGTGAAAGACGTGATGTTATGGTAAACATAGGTTACTGTAAAATTGAAAAGGCATCGGTATAGACTTGTTACATGAGAAAAAAATATGTTTTAAATAATTTAGAACCTCCCGAAAAAATTTGTTTTCGAATGCATCCAGTGGTAAAACCATACCAAAACCTGTCAAAAACGTTAACATCGAAAACAACTTTCCTTACATACTTCCAAATTCCCAAGAACGCTTTTTCTTACAGTTTCATTCCGCATTTAAAATTTAAACGCCACAAAAGCATAGCACAAAACTTGGACTTTCCCTCTAAAAAACCAAACTTATGCGCATAAAAGTTTCTCCGCACAAGAAGACACCACTTAAATTTAACATCCGGAGTTTGACGCATATTCCTTGATGCAAATAGGCCTCGTCATGCCGCTATCCATTACTGAAGCAAGTTACATAACAAACACTCCTCTGCAAAATAGGGAAACGCTCTCCGTCAAAAATGTTGGGGAAAGGTAAACTCGAGTTGACGTTTTTCCAGCAAGGCTTCCTTTTTATAATAGGGCCGACCGCATCCTTCAGAATAAGGCCTTCCTCTTCAAGTTTTTTTGTTGCATTTTGGACCCCTGTTACGCTCGTGCATTCTTAATGAAAGGTTGGAGGGGACAGGGTTGCTGGAAATAGTTCGAAGCTCGCCAAAATTGGGATTTTATGGGTCAAAATTATTTAGGTAGTTTTATAAGTAAGATCGATTTTTATATGTGAAACTTCATCAATGAAAATGTAACGCGTTTTATAATTATCTTTCATGTACGGCTGATACCAAATTTTTAATGTGTGTAGGTTAATTAAAATAGTTAAAATATTATTTTGTAAAAGGATATTAAATAACAATGGTTCAAATCAAATTAAATAAATGGGGATTAGGATTTTTTTTGGAAATTGTTTGTTCAATAAGTTCTACGGACCAGCCTTTATACACTGTTAAAAATTTCGGCCAAGGTTGCACTGTAATCCTGGAACTTTCTGCCACCACTATTTGGAGCGTTGATTCACCACTTTTGCGGTGTATCAAAGTTACGGTTTTACCACAAAATTGGGGCCCGGATGGCCGAGTGGTTTGGACCATTAAGGTATAGCAGTCTGCGCGCTGTAACGGGTGCGGGTTCGATTCCCGCCTTCGCCCTGGGTGTACTTCCTTCTCTGTGACAGTAAAAATTCTTTCTGTGTCTGACTTATTTGACGAAGGCTTATATAAGAGGGACTCTGATCAAGCACACAAGCCAGAATATATATGTACCCGACCCTACCTCTACCCCTACCACAAAATTAGTAAATTCTCGCTCGAAACAGTGGTGGCAGCTAGAAAGTTCCAGGATTCCGGTGCAATATTGCGCCAAAATTTTTAACAGTGTAGAAAAATAAGCAGATGATTTAACAGAGCAGTTCGGAGTAGTTTGTTTTAAAGTTATGTATATTAAAATCATACTTTTGGGTATTATTTTAAAGTTTCTAAATAAGTGTTTTATCTTAGTTGGTTCCGATTAAGCTCTGGTTTTTAACCAATAATTTCCATACTTAGGACCCAACGTAAAAATAAAAAAAAAACTTATTGCTTATGACTTAAAACTTACACTGTTAAAAATGTTGTGCTTGGTTTCACCTTCACCATTATAAGTTTTCGTAGTTGCGATGGCTTTCTGTGTGGTGAAATGTTTCTCCTTTCGGTATTTGGTTGAACCATTTTTCAGGTTTTGGAAACAAAATACTGAGAAACGATTCAACCAAATTCCGAAAATATGCTGAAACGTTTCACCACACTTACGTTGCAGTTACTAAGAACCATGTGTTTGGTGTCCAAGCTCCAGCAACTGGACAGATACACTCTACTCAGCCATTTTCATTCTGCTAAAGGATATTTCAAGGAACGATTGAGCTCAAGCAGCTTTAGCCCTCACATGTTTTGTTATATTAGAGATATACGTCGCATTCTTCGTAAATTTGAGACAAACCCATTCAAAATTCAAGCATCCCTAACGAAACTTAACGAAAGTTGGCCCTGTAGAAAGGGTTGCCAGAAATGTCAGAAGCACTAACCATCTCTACATGCAAAACTGGCATTGACGGATATGACAAGGGGAGTAAACTTCGTTGTGCATATCGATGAGGCATAAACAAACACATTTAACCCTGCACTGTTAAAAATTAGGCACTTTGTTTCACCAAAAATATGGTTCCTAGTAGCTGCGTTATGGTTCCTAGTAGCTGTGTGGTGAAACGTTAAACCATATTTTTGGTATTCGGTTAAACCATTTCTCAGGTTTTTGTTTCCAAATCCAGAAAAATGGTTCAACCAAAACCGAAAAAAAGGTGAAACATTTCACCACACAGCCGTTGCAGCTACTAGGAACCAATATCATGGTGAAACCAAGCACAAAATTTTTAAAAGTGTGTTAAAAATGTTGTGCTTGATTTCACCACAATAACAGTTTCTAGTAACTATAACATTTGTGTGGTGAATTATTTCACCATGTTTCGGTATTCGGTCGAACCATTTTTTTCTGGTTTCGGAAACAAAATTCAGAGAAATGGTTCAACCAAATACCGAAAATATGATGAAACATTTCAACACATAGCCGTTGCACCTACTTACAAACCATATTTTTGGTGTGACCAAGCGCCAAATATTTAACACTATGCAGGTGGTCTAATTCAATACTCAGCCATTTTCTTTCTGCTAAAGGATATTTTCAAAGGGTGACACGAGCCCTACCTGTTAAAATTGTGCTAGGTTCACCATGATATTGGTTGGTTTCACCTGTATTGGTTCTAGTAGCTGAACGGCGAATGGTGAAAGTTTCACTATTTCTTTGGTGTTTGGTTGAACAATTTTTCTGGATTAGAAACCAAAAAACCTGCGAAATGGTTCAACCGAATACCAAAAATATGGTGGAACCGTTTCACCATTCACCCGGGTTGCAGCTACTAGGAACCATACCATGGTGAACCAGCACAAAGTTTTTTACGTGTTAGCCGCTTTAACCCTCACAACTAACTCAAACCATGATGAAAGTTAAGTTTTTGTATTAGAGCTATACGCCGTAAATTTGAGACAATTCCTTTTCGAATTCCGCTTTGTCCTAATGACTAACGAGGTTTGGCCAGAGGAAAGTCGCAAAATGCAAGCACTGACCATGCGAGCATGTTAAATGGCCTTACGGATATGACAAGGGGAAGGGCAATGATAGGGGGTACACTTCGTTGTGCATATCGATTAGGTAAAGGGGGTGCCATGCTCGGCTCATTGGCTCTCCATATCCCGACGGGGGATACACTGTACCCCCCTCGTGCCACGACAAGTAGGTCCTTCTTTCGGTGGGGTTGGGTTGGGGGGGGGGTACATACATCCCCTCTTTGATCCTTGTGTGGGTGGGAACGTACCATGACGGAAGTTATGGGGAGTTTTTAAGGGGCTATTTTTTTTTTTTTAATGTTTGTCAGAGAATGTTGTTTCGGAATGTGTTTTCGTTATTTTTGTGGGTTTTTTTAGTGACAGAGGATATGCTTAAAAGAGATGGAGGGCATGTGAGGGGATTCTTATCATTACCATTTATCAGAGTTTACAGTCAAATGAGGGAATTCCGCGAAAAGTGCGAAATTCTGAGTTAAAAAGTGGAATTTTTTATGTTTTTACCATTTATCATAGTTTTTTTAGTTCTCTGAAGGAATTACATGAAAAATGGGAAATTCTTAGTTAAAGTGGGAAATTTGGATACAACTACCATTTTTTTTAGACTTTTCAGTTTTATGAGGGAATTCCATGAAAAGTGCAAAATTCTAAGTTAAAATGTAGAATTTTGTGCATTATATGAATTTTGGTATTACGAGCAATTTGCGTGGAATTTATGTAGAATTCTTCTTTAAAAAATATACATTGTTTACGGTTAATTTTGTATCTCCATTTACATAATTTTTCGTAGTAATTTATACAGTTATGTCCATGTAGGGTTTTTTTTCACACTTTTTTGTTTAAGAACTTAAGACGAATACATAACACTTTCATATTTGACTTAGCGTAGACAAAGAAATTAGTTTAAACCCACCGCCTCCAACAAAACCAAATAAATTTACTGAAGGTCAGTAATGGGCTTGTTCACGTCATGAGTGGCAACAGTTCCAGCGGTAATGTTTTCATTCTTGGTCCTTCTGGAATTATATTCGTTTTGGTGATAATTTGATGTAATTATTCCAATTTAATATAAAAATATTGAAATTGCTACATAATTTTGGACAGTGTATGTTTTCATTGCGATTTCTTTTCATTTTATTTTCTCTAAATGTTCGTTTTGTTGTTTTTGTTCTCTTATTGTTCTTTTTACAGATAATTTATTGAACTGTAATCTGTGGAATAGTTTTACCTTAATACTAAATATAAAATATCCTAGATACTAAATATGCACGGTTTTTACTACGAAGTGAAACCGAAACAACCAATGACATTGCGGACGGGCAAGAATAATAACTAGAAGCTAGAAAATTAAAAACGTCAACTGATACAACTACACTGCTCAAAACAATTAGGGGAGCACTTTGAGTACTTTTGTTTACCCTTTCGGTTGCAACTTCTTTTTTTTATTATAAAAATCTAAAATTTGTGAAATAGATTCATTATGCATCGAGAATGAAATGGTAAAAAACAGGGAAAAAATCTAAATTTTTTAACTAAAATTTAAGGGGGAAATAATGGATCATAACTTTTGAATAAATTATAATTATAATTTTTTCAATACTTAACTTGTAAAAAAAAGGTAAAATCAATTTTTAAACATCGAAGAATGCAAGCGTGAAGAATTTAGGGTCAATTTATTGCATAAAATTTTTTGGGAGTGAATTGTATTTTAAGATTTTTTTCATATTTTCATTTAATTAAAACAAACATTATATAATTCTTCAAAAGACAAGATTGTTCCATCTAACGATAAATAATTTCGAGCTTAACTTAGTAAGAAAAAAATCGGAAGCTGATGATACTAAATGGAATCATTGGGGGTGAAAGAGTTTAAACCATGCGTTCCCCTAATTGTTGTGAGCAGTGTATATTTAAATTAATTTTGGTTGCTTATTTTTCGATAAACAACTTAAACTGACGGCAATGCATTCCTCGTAAAAATTAGTTTTATTGTATCAAACTTAAAGAAAGAAACAACTTTATATTAAAAACTAAATAAACAATTATCCACAATCAATTATAATATGTTAAGCAGTTACAATTAAGAACTATATAGTTATTCTGACATAAATTATTTCTTTGCGACGATAATTTTCTCATTATTCACTCATGCCATGCTTTTAATAATTAAAAAAAACCTTGCAAATACTGGATATAAGTGATAAAACATATCTAATAAGTCTGCAGGTGTCTCTTGATGATCTATACTTCAACATAGTGGAAAGATATGGGTTTTCTGCATTTTCAGTATTTTTTTTATGCAAAGGGACTTTGGGATCGAAAAGAAAAGTTTAACGATAAAAATCCCCCGCATATTTAAATGTGTGAATTTCGTTTTATCTTTTCTCCCTTCGTTAGGCGCTTAATAGCGTGGAAATTTTAAACTTTTTTCGATTAATTTTGGATTTTGAAAATTATTTTTATGGACTGGCTTAGGTTACATCGAGATAAATTTCTGAAACAATGGTTTTTGGTATTAAATAGGCAAATATATTTCTTGTTAAATGGTGCTTACTTGGTAGCAGGCATCCAATGTGTGATGTAAAAAAACTTAAATTATCAAGTTTTACATAAAATGAAAATTTAAATTTTATAAAATTGTGCTAAACACATTTCAGTAATTAGCACTTCTGCTATTGGCCACTCATTGAGAATTTCACGAAAAACAAATATAAGATCAGGGTCAACCAACAAAAAAAATCCTTTAAAATGATAAAGTTTCCTTAATATCAGAAACTTTAAAAAAATAATTATTTTTACTTTTCTGTAAGTTGTGAGGCATATATAATTTTAGAAGATTAGAACTAAAAGCATTGCATCGGTAGAAAACAATGTGTAAATTACAAATTGCGAAGTTAATGAATTGTGTGGTTATAAATTTACAATAAATTTTACACCGACGCAAGTAATAATAAAACCGGCAGGAATGCAACTGCTAACTTGTAAAATATAGTTTATAAAGTTTTTGTTTTATTGCTACTAATGCAATTTACGCACTGTACAAATAAATCCGCTAATTTACCCTGAAAGCATGATAGCAAAAGTGCTGCCATCACCTTGTGATGTGAATTTACATGGGATGTGAAGTTTATGGTGTGGTACAGGCGAAAAATATAGTTCATAAAGTTTTTTGTTTTATTGCTACTAATACAATTTACGCACTGTAAAAACAAACCCGCTAATTTACCATGAAAGTATGGTAGTAAAAGTGCTGCCATCACCCTGTGATGTGAATTTTCATGGGAGGTGAAATTTATTGTGTGGTACAGGCGAAAACTTTGGTTCACTGGCATAGTGATTGGATAACCCTTCATCTCTGTTTAAACGCCATTTAAATAATTTGTTCATTAGACTTTGTACGTTAAGAAAACATCACTTTTTGCTGCAAAACAAGTATTACAACACTGTAATGTAAAAAAAAATAACATCAAAATGTGCTGCAATTTTACAGACTTTTTACAGAGCAGCGTAAAAGAATTCAGCAAACTAAATTCCAGATACACAAAGATCGGCTACTTTGACTAACACATCCATATGTGGGTCTAACCATACATCTTCTACATCTTTTCGCTAGTACGTATTAGAAATATACATAATCCCATTTGAAATGTAACCCTTCCAACCCGAGAAGAGTTCTGCACGCTTCGTTGAACAAAACAACAGTTTCTTATATAAGTTATTTTCATCTTATAAGTCGAAACGACGAAACGAGATAAGTAAAAAAAAATTACAAAATGTCGTTTCCATCGCACATGATGCGACATCTGTGACTGTGACACGTTTTTTCACAGAGATTTTTTTTTCAGTGCTTCTACTTGTGATGGTATGTATTTTTTCCGAGCGAAATGAAAAGAATATGATATGACACCCGACGTCATACTATAGTGTTGTAAAAGGGGAAAACATCCGGATTGCGTATTAATACTTTTAGCTATGCAAAAAGCAGAGCGCCTGTAATGTACAAAACGCTTGAAGCGTTTAAAATTGTTCACTGTTAAAAATTTTGTGCTTGGTTTCACCATGATATTGGTTCCTAGTAGCTGCAACGGCTGTGTGGTGAAACGTTTCACCGTATTTTTGGTATTCGGTTGAACCACTTCTCAGGTTTTTGTTTCCAAAATCCGGAAAAATGGTTTAAAGAAAAACCGAAAAAAGGTGAAACATTTCACCACACAGCCGTTGCAGCTACTACACTGTTAAAAATTTGGTGCTAGGTTTCACCATGATATTGGTTGGTTTCACCATGATATTGGTTCCTAGTAGCTGCAACGGCTGAATGGTGAAATGTTTCACCTTTTTTTCGGTGTTTGGTTGAACCATTTTTCTGGATTTGGAAACAAAAACCTGAGAAATGGTTCAACCGAATACCAAAAATATGGTGGAACGTTTCACCATTCAGCCGTTGCAGCTACTAGGAACCAATATTATGGTGAAACCAAGCACAAATTTTTTAACAGTGTTTAACGAAATTAATACCTTACATCGTAACAGGGCTCATTGCTTGTTTGCGTTTTAGTGAAGCTTTTATTTATAAGAATAATTTTTTTGCTTTAATAAACAATATAATTCGCTAGAATCTATTTAAATATTAGAAGATTGTATCTTTAACATATTCATTCATGTAAACACATGCCACATAGCAGCAATATACCGGATACATATTTTTATATATCTGAAGTAAATTTGTACATTGGTTGCTTTTGTGACTCAAAACTTATTGAACTTATTATTAAACTTATTGTCTTAAAGTAGCTCATGATATATTAATAAATTAACATATACAATTGAATACGTAGTTCGTACTAGAAATAGCTCCTAGCTTTGTTTGGTGAAAAAAAAAATTTATTGGTTCAATTCAGAAGCTATTGAAAATTTATCTGAATAAAATTCCCCGAAGAATTTTTCCAAAAACTCTCCAGTATCCATAAAAAATTCATACAAAATTTTAAAAATACCATAATTACATGTAAAGAGACATTTAAAAACAATCATAATATTGAAAACAGATTCTTCTAGTAAAAATTTCAGGGTATCATAGAATACTACCCTATTACCATATTAAATACAAATATGAAAATTGGCGACCAACAACAGGCCAGCATAGTTGGTCCAACATTTTACAGATTATTTGCCGGTCTTCAATAACTAACAAGATTCTTCCTGCATTCTCTTAATCTCTTAGAATATACAACATAATCTAGGAAAGCATTCCACTCATTGAAAACTCTATGGTAGAAATAATGCTTTTTTTTTACCTCGTTTTTAAACCAGGAAGGATTTTTTAAAACAATTTCATGTCTTGGTCGACTATGGACGTTCAAACCTAAACTCTAATCAAACATACATTTATAAAAATAAGAATAGCGGTAGAGCAAGTAATTCTACAATCTACATTGTTAAAAATTTTGTGCTTGGTTTCACCACGATATTGGTTTCTAGTAGCTACAACGGCTGAATGGTGAAACGTTCCACCATATTTGTGGTATTCGGTTGAACCATTTCTCAGGTTTTTGTTTCCAAATCCAGAAAAATGGTTCAACCAAACACCGAAAAAAAGGTGAAACATTTCACCACTCAGCCGTTGCAGCTACTAGGAACCAATATCATGGTGAAACCAACCAATATCATGGTGAAACCTAGCACCAAAGTTTTAACAGTGTAATAAGTAAAGTATAAACTAGAAACGCATCCCCAGGCACTCTTATTATTACAGCACAAATCGAAGCACCCCAGATTGTCCTGCAATGCATTCCTGGCCTTTAGATAAGGACAAGCTATCTCACCAGCGGCACCTTTAATTAGCTTGTCCCCCGCAACAACGTACACAGACGGACGGACAGAGACAACAGTGGCGATTGGACGGGGTCCTGTCACCGTAACCGCAGCGACATGACACCATCCATCTCCGTCAAAGTCATCCCGCGCTAATTGTCTCTCTCTCCCGGTGCTCTTGGGCCTCCCCCATCCCCTTATTCTGGTGGAGAGATGGGTTCTTTTTGAGGGAACTGTTGCTGGTTTGATGTTGCTACTAGAGCCATACGAGGGCTATTGGCGTCGTGTAGATCCACAGTCAAGTGACGAGTCGACACCTGAGTAGGCGCCCATCGCAACTTTTAGCTTTTTTATTGGAAAAATGTGTTTATTCTTCTGGTCTTGGGGTGACCCTGTGGGTTAAGGCGTCATGCAACGGATAATATCTTTACAAGTTCTGTTTTCCACTTAGATATTCTATAAACAGATCGTACTAGAAAATACAAATTCTGCCAATAAATGACGTTGATATATATGGGGAATTTAAGCAAGTTAAATATGTCGTGGCTTCTAAGTCCTCACACGATATGGATAAATGGGTGTTTGAGATACCATTTCTGGTGGACACTGGATGGCAGCTCCTAAGACGATAGTTATTTAGTTAGTCAATTTTTTTACAAACCAACCAAACACTCTTCCTCAAAGCTGTCTATGGCAGGCATGGACTGTGGAGCTAAACAATTATATTAAAAAATGAATAAGATTTTCACTTTGTAATTAAAGTGTCTTCTAAGTGTATGTAGTCAGTAAATTAAGGGTCCAGTTGCAAAACTCACATTTCCTAAAGTAAAACCAAGATATGAAGCACAGTTCGTTCATTGGCGGCTTTTGATAATGCTAAATTCAATTGGGCAAAATCGCCAATGAAGGAGCTGGACTCAATATACCCAAGTAGGATGGGGGGGAAAAACCAAAACAGCTACTCTCTCGCCATTTCCTAGAAAACCGCACGATTGAAGAAAGTTATTTCAAAGCTTGAGTTGCAATTAGGACTATGGTAATTCCTGGTACGCCCTTTCCTATCCAAGAACAGTCTGTTATCCCACAACAGGTGCCGAATACACCTCGTCGTTCCTCCTGGCCACTGGAGGGAAGGTGCTCGTCTTGGCTGCTGACGTTCCTTGTCAGGGCGCCTGTCACCCCCCATCATCGGCGGCCAGTGGCGTTTGTACGCCCCTGCCACGCCACTGATGTCTTGCTGGGCATTTTTTTTCTGGTGAGATGTTTGGTGTTGTCTTTTGGGAAGGATGTACAAGTCAGATGCTTTGATAGGAGGTGACTAACTGGGTGGAGGTGGAGGGAGTTTATTGATTAGAGATGTTGTTAATGTGAAATAACTTGCCGCTAGCAACAGAATTCAATGTTAAAGTTTTGTGCGACGTTACTGCAACTTCATGGACTAACGTTACACAAATAAGGAGTTGACTGCATAGAAACTTTAGCAGAAAATGGTGCCACAAGGTATACGGAGTACTCTTACACTAAATTTATGGAATAACTTACACCGCAAAAAAGTAACTTCTTCTCGTGGGCAACGGTTTTCTATAAAACTTCTGAGCTCGGAGGAATAAGCAAATAGACTAAAGTGTAAACTTGTTTTCAAGTATATGATAATAAAAATTTAATTTTTAAAATTATTTGTGTTTTTAGCAGATGATTAAAAACGAATCATCCATGTTTAAAATTTTTACATTTAGTAAAATTATATATTTTATAATAGTTTAAAACTTACGGATGTTATCGGAAAACCTGACAATCATGTGAGGGGTAATACGTCTGTATTCCTCAGAGGATTTGAAAAAATTTGCTAACTTGTGTGTGCCTAACACCTTTTTAAACACAAAATTATTCTACAGATTATATATCGTCGCGTGTCTATTTAAGGTCCTTTTCCCGGGCCATTTTCGCAGCTCAGCGGAAACTCTGTCCGGGTGCAGGAAAACCGGACCGGATCGCGTGTTGGACTTTCATCACCAGCCCTCGCACGGCTCCTGTTATAATTGCCCCTCCAAGAAGACATTTAAAAAAAAAGGAACTGTGAAATAGAAAAAAAGTGGAAGAATGAATCGTGTTTTCATGACAGAGAGCTATTTGAGAGCGAAGGAGTTGAGCTGTTGAAGTGCTGCTGCCCATTAATTCCTCGCAGTTGATGGGCGGACTGTTGCTGTGTTAAGGTCTCCTGACAACGAGGCGGTTGTGTACTTGTAACACCCCTCCCCCCCCCCCTCCATGACACTTGTTTTCGCTAGGCGTCATTTAATTTTGATCCAGTTTCTCTGTTTGTTCTTTTTTTTTGTGCCTCGTATAATGAGTTGTAGTTGTTCAATCTGAGTTGTTTGTGAAACAGTCTTGCGATGTTTAATTTAACTGTCTCAATTAAGCATTCCGAATCCTCTTGAGTTTGAATTTTTGTCTTATAATTGAGATTTTAAAGCTTTTACACATTTAGAAGCGTTTATCATGTGCAATTCTGGGTTAAAGAACCCCATCCATTTCAATAAAGTAACTAAACCAAAAAAATCTTTGCTTATCTTCACACCAATTTAGAATTTCTGACGAATAGGGTAAATTTGGCTCAATGTTAGCTCATTAGACGGTACGAATTTCTTAAAACTTTTTATGATTTTTAAATTATATGGTGAATTCAATGTTTAAAACCCAGTTTATAGCTTAATGCATAAAACAAGACTAATCAGCAGTTATGCCAGCTATAAAAGAAGCCTTAATATATTTTTCTATTTATCTGAATATGCGAGACTACCTTTCTTATTATATCTATATTCAGCATCTAGACTTTTTTACGACTTGAATATTGAATCATTAACTGATTCTTATCACCTACGAGATTCAATTTGCACATCGGCCTCGCGCTTTCATCTTCAGACTCTAACAAACGAGAGTATCAATTTGTGAATGCCCAAATTGACCATTGCCTTGGTTTAAAAGTTGGGTAAGAGCTATAAAAAATATCTCATGGAAATCTTTTCATTCAAAGATGTTGTCTTGTTTTTTTTTTTTACTTCTTTCTTCGTAAGAAGCAGATTACGATTTTCTTGGGGAAGAAGGGTTGGTGGAAATTACACCTCTTTCCATTCTAGTTCCATTTATTCCCTTATTTTTTCCTTTCTTGTTCGATCGTTCCACCAAAAAAGAACGTCAACGACCCTGTTGGATGCGGCAAAAGAACCATCCCTGAGTCGATAACGGGGTGGAGTCGCTAAAAAGAACTATTCTTTTCTTATTCGAACGTTGTAGTTCCAGCGCCATTTTTTTTCTATCTCTCTCTTAGAAGTAGAAGAAGAGGCCTCGCATTGTGCTTTTTGATGGTGCCAGTAACGTGGGGAAGACACGCATGGCGAGCAAGGGATGAGTTGGCTTCTTGTGCGCCATGAAAGCTGCTCTTCCCCTCTCTTGGATTGGATTCTTGTTTGTTGGGGAGGAATGCTGGCGAAGTGTTTAGAAAAAGGTCTTCTTGTTTGTGGAGGTGGATGACTGCAATATTGGATGACTGAAATTTTAGTTATTTTTTAAAAAAATCTCTAGCCTATTTTTAACCACTTTGCTCCCATATCAGTTAGGCTTACATCTTCCAAACACTACACAGTTAAAAATGTTGCTGCAAGATTGAACAGGAATCCTGAAACTTTCTAGCTGCCACAACTATTTGAAGAATTTATTTACCAGTTTTGAGGTGTATCAAAGTAATGGCTTTACCACAAAATTGGTGATTTCCGGTTCAAAATAGTGATGGCAACTAGAAAGGTACAAGATTCCGGTGCAATCTTGTACCAAACTTTTTTTTTAAAGTTTACACTGTCACCAATGTGGTGCTTGATTTCACCAAAAATGTGGTTCATAGTAGCTGCAACGACTGTGTGGACAAAATTTTCGGTATACGGCTGAACCATTTCTCGTCTTTTTGTTTCCAAAACCTGGGAAACGGTTCTACCAAATACCGAAAATATGGTGAAATATTTAACCATACAGCCGTTGCAGCTACTAGGAACTATTATTGTGGTCAAACTAAGCACAAATTTTTTGATCGTACAGGTTTACTCTCAACACTTGCTTTTGAATGCGTAATGTGCAATAGACCAGCATGTTTTGAACAGCATGTTCAATTTAGTAGAGTATACTGGTCTATGCAAATGACTCTCTCTCTCTCTCTTTCACCCCTGCAATGTTAAAATTTTTGTGCTAGGCTTTACTAAAAAACTGGCTCCTAGTAGCTCCATCTGCTGCGTATTGAAATGTTTCACTATATTTTTGAAATTCGGTAGTAGCATTTCAGGTTTTTGTTTTCGAGCTGTCTTAATAATTTTTGTTTTTTAAAACAATTGCTAAATGTTAAACGCTGTGCTTTCTTGATATCTTGGCTTGGTTAAGTAGGGTGTGTCATGTAAATTTACTCAAGTAAAAGTTAGAAGATTGTACTATGTAGTGTAGACTTAACGAAAAGTAAGATAGCTTGCAACAACTTAAAGTATTAAACTTTTTAGTACTTTTCTCATTTCACGGAAGCAAATCTTGACAACCTGATTCTTCGGCGACAAACGGAATTTTCTGGCGGAATTTTCAGCATACACAGTAAAATGTTACCGTTGGAAATATTCCGTTTGGGCGGTTATAAATTTTTTGCGACTTTATCGCTTGCGCACTCGAAATGGAAAAGTACAATAAAAAAATTTCAATTCCTACAATATACTTTATTTTCACTTTCAGGTAAACTAAACTGTAGAAATTAATAACCACCGGCAACAGTCTTTTAAAAATCTGAGTTATAAGGTGCTACCAGGCATCTGCTATTTCCGGAGATACGATCTCTCAACGTAACAACTAACTCACACGCGAGGCGGCCATAACAAATGGATCCGTGGTGACACGCGCTTTATTAATGGACAGGGAATTTTATGGGGAGTCAAAAGAGTCGCCAAACGGCACGCTTAATTGGGTGCCAGAATCAATTAGTGTCTCATTTCAATCAATGGCATCATTAGCGAAGAATGATTTGTGGGAATGTTTGGGATTGATAAGTGGTTTGTTTGGGGATGGGAGTAAATAGGCGGTACGTAAGTTAACAGCGAGCAATCTTTGTATTTGGTCGGAAATGGGTGATTAAGTTTTTTGGGATTGTTTTGTAAATCGGGAATAGTGCTATGATAGTTGATATAATTTATAAATAAATCATTGATTAAATATAAATATGTACTGGAAGTTTAATTATGTATTATGGAATGTAATTACTGTATATAGTGTTGCTGAAGATATTATAACAATCCGTGTCTACCGAAAGGTAGGGTGTAGGGGTAGGTACATATATATTCCGACTTGTGTGCTTGATCAGAGACCCGCTTATGAAGCCTTCGTCAAGTAATACAGACACAGAAAGAATTTTTTACTGTCACAGAGAAAGGAAGGTACACCCAGGGCGAAGGCGGGAATCGAACCCACACCCGTTACAGCGCGCAGACTGCTAGCGTAATGACCCAAACCACTCGGCCATCCGGGCCCCAAACCGAAAGGTACCTCAATATGCTTCAACTAATATACTACAATATTTGTTATAATTTTAATGGCTGGTAGTAACACAGTAGTATATCAATGCCATTTAGCGTGGATGTTTTTTGAGGAGTGTGCAGTGAACCACTACACTGTATGTTATACGTATTAGGCAATATGCTCAGAGTCACCGGAATATTTCTTGCGGCATATATCATATATAGCCTCAAACAAGAGGGAAGACAGTACAACAGGACACTGGAATCGCTCTTGACTTATTTTCGTCATCAACCTGTAGCGGTCCACCACACCAGCAACCTCAAAAATATGCACGCTAGATGGCGCTAGTTTACTACTACGTTACTACCAATCACCTAGATTATAACAAAATATTGTATTATATAAGCCTTGAGGTACCTTTTGGGAAACACGGGTTGTTGCAAAATTGTCACCCACACTTCAAACCTGTTGGAACTCATCTAACATGTGCCAAATAAGTTTGGAGGCATAAGAACATCAAAAACATGCTATATACAAAAACAAACACTTTATTAACACAAAAAAAAACAATTACAGATATTTTTTTTTGGTCACAAGGGGGTTAGAAAAAACCCCGTATATGTGACTATATAAACATAATTATAATTGAAAGACACAATAATAAGACATTATAAATTGAAATAAGAAAAACCACAAAATAATAAATTTAAATACATAAATATACACAAAAAGAAAAAAAGTGGCAATGCAATGCTAAATAATCAAAACAAAATGCCCAAAATTCTGGTCAGCGGGATATATATATAAAAAAAACCGTTCGCTTCTATAAATTAAAAAATACATCAATATCGTCTATTGACAAAATAAATTTAAATAAAGAATTTTTAAACCTGCATAAAGAAGGGATACTCTAAAGTTCAGTAGGTAGTTTATTAAATACTTTTGGGGCTAAATATGAAAAAAAAATCAAAAAATTTCTTTATGTGGAAATGGGATATGATAAATTTCATTTAAACGTCTAGCTGAAATATTTACTTTTAAATTACAAAAAGAATTATTACGATGTAAATATAAAATCATTCGAAAAATAACATTATATTCTATAATCTATTCTTTTAAATGACCAACTATTCAAACATATCTAAATTACACTGAACCTAAGCTTGCTCATGAAACAACATTTGTTTAGCAATAAAATACGTTCAAAAATATAATCATATATTCTATTTCTATTTTTAAAAAATATCTCAAAGGAAGTTTTAAAATGACGATATATAGAATGAGAGTTAAGGGCAGCATAAAAGTTGAGGCAATCATTAATTTCACCTTCGGGTACCTTTTGGTGAACACTGTTGTTGTAATATTATCGCCAGCACTACAAACCTGTTGGAACTCATCTGACATGTATTAAATAAGTTTGAAGGATTTGGAACGCCAAAATTATAACTATATATTCAAGTCTTGTGACAAACCAACTATTCCGACATTTTATTACACTGAACCTAAGAGTACTCATAAAACAGCATTTGTTTAGCAATAAAATACGCTCAAAAATGCAATCATATGTTCTATTTCTATAAAAAAATACTTTTAGAATAAGTTTTAAAGTGACGATAAACAGAATGGAGGTTAATGACAGCACAAAAGTTGAAGCAATCATTAAAATGTTTGTTGGTGGCGATTTCACGACCTTGGCCTACAATGGCATTCTTCCGGGAGTCTAAAATAACAGGTATCAACCTTGCCAAGATCGAAAACAAAAGAAACGCAAAATGACCAGGTGGCGGCAGTTGTAGACCATGATTGAAATAGTTTTTGGTTGTTGTTTTGTGATGCTGTGAAAAAAATACCGAAAATAATTGACGTTGAAGATCAATTTACCCATTTGCTACTATAACTTTATTCATATTGATATAGTTTGGAGGAATTGTATTGTACGTGACCCATTAAACGTATTTTTTAAAAAATCAACGGAAATGTGGATTTTTTACTATTCACTCTATCCCGCAACAAGTATAAAAATGGTTTTCTTCAAAGGGCTTAAAGTTGCAATCTACAGTGGTTGAGACAGTGTGTTTATCAACATCAATATAATACATCAGTTGAAAGGTGCAGTTGTGAAACTTACATTCTCCAAAGTATAACTAACATATAGGGTTCCACCCAATCATTGGGAATTTTTGAATGAGGGTAAATTCAAATGGGTGAAATCACCAGTGAACGGACCGGACCCTATAATTTAGTTATACATAAGAGAATTTGAAGTTTGCAACTACACATCCTCTTATACTGGCAAGAAATCACTGTTATCTATGCAACGTTTTCCTTTATTCTGACTGAACCTCTGTCGATTTTATGTCTTACTTTGTTGAATTCTTTCGATTTGTTTTTCTGGGTGTTGTGGTTTTAGCTTCCACACTACGTTTATAACGTAAAAAGTGGAAGGTTTTATATCGTTCAGTCCGTCTGTCCGTCTGGTCTGGTCACCAACTTTCACAGAAAGTAACCACAAATCCAACTTAAGTGGGATAAGCATTTTAAGCAAAAAAATCAGATTAGGCTAACATTCAATTCTATTAAACATTTAAATGAATTTTTAAAATTTAAATTTAACTAATTTTTATCTACTATGAAATAACATGCAATTCTATTTTATCATATTTTCGTTATATATCTACATATTCCACTAGACAAGTGATACTCATTTTGAAGACAAAAAATAGATTAATGGCAACACATAAAAAATTTAATTACCTTGATTTTTGGAATAACTAAAATTTAACTACATTGCAAAACATACAAACCTTTTTATTCAATATTTTCAACTAGTTCCATTCGTAACGTACTGAGAACTTGTTAAAATAAAATACATCATTTGAAAAAAATTTATTTATGTGATATATTTGGTTTAATTTTATATACAAAATAAAAGTCTTTTAATGTCAATAATATTACTGCTAAAAATGCATAGAGATTTCTAATAAAAAAAAAAATAGCTAAGTTTAGTGATTTTAAAGCATCATTGTACAAATTATAAATTTTGAACATATTAAAATTTATTTCAATTATCAACTGGATCTCAATGAAATGGTAAATGGAAAGTTGTGAGCTGCAAAATATTTATAAAAAAGAAAACATCATTATCGTGAACTTCAAAAATTAGCAAACGAAATAGATTTGTTTTAAATTTGAGGAAGAAAATAGAAAATATTAATTTGGCGTTTAAAAGTTTGCAATTACAAATAGCAAAGGCCTGTTTTTATTATGTTAAATCAATTGCCATGTGCCAAAATCGCTCTGAAAAACTTAATCTTTTGAAATAAATTAAATAATTTATTTTTGCAACAAAGTTGAAAAATTGATCGTCAAATTAATTACTACGAATCCTTGTTAAGTGTGATATAAATGTTCTATTCATTCATTAAAGGGATGACTTGTAAATTCTTCTAAATATAACTAATTTCATAAGGTATAATAATATTGGAATTTTTAGAAGTAAATAAATGAAAAATGAAGACTAGCCCAAATTTGTTAAAGTTAAATAATTAATGTTGTTGCGCGTTTTTCCTGTTAAACACAAATATGTGGTACAGCAAGTTTCTAGATTCTGTTACAAACCTCTTTTTGTATACTTTTGATTACCTCACAAGAAGTCCTACTCGTGCTCGGTTCCTCTGATGAGACAACACAAGAATTTTGCTTATTCCTTTATTTGTACATAATTAATATTGTTTTAGCGCATCATTTAATTATTTTTCTATATTTCTTGCTTTGCTGTTTGCTGCTTTTATTTGGTTGTTATTGCGCTGCCCTTTGATTTTTGTAACTGTTTGAATGCGTCTTGTAATAAATACGTACGCTTTAATACCAAATACCTCCTGCTTTTCAAGTTTCCATCGCTCTTTTTAAGTTCCTGATTTTTAAGTTATCTGAAATGTATTCATTAACTGAATGACTTACCATGATGCCATGGACACGCGGTTATGGAGTATTTTAAAGAGCGGACCCTGAAGTCAATGGGTCGAATCCGACAGAGGCCAAAAAATCACTCCGAGCACCCGTAGTTGAAGAAGAAGTTTTACAAATAATAATAATGTTGGCACACCGTGAATGTTTATGTACCCATATGGAGATTTTTGACACATCCAAGGAAGTTACTGGCGTTATGTGGGATTGTTTCTAAATTTTGGGAGGAGGTTAGAGATATATTCTAGGAACACTACGTTGTTAAAACTGTTGATACAATATTGCACCGGGATCCTGGAACCTCTAGCTGCCATAACTTTTATTGTGTGATATTATGATTTACCACTTTTATTGTGTATCAAAGTTATGGCTTTGCCACAAAATTGGTAAATTCACGCTCCAAATAGTGGTGGTAGCTCGAAAGTTCCAGTATTCCAGTACAATCTTACACCAAACTTTTTAACAATGTAATGGTAATAAATGGGCACATTAGTTGCCCCAAAATATGTCATGAACGTTCTCGAATCTTTTTTAACAGTATACTTTTAACATCATGTATATTTAACATGCTTGTTAATTTTGCAGCCGAGGCGACTGATAATGGTATGCCCCGTCGGCTGCGCACCGCCTACACCAACACGCAGCTGCTGGAGCTGGAGAAGGAGTTCCACTTCAACAAGTACCTGTGTCGGCCGCGGCGGATCGAGATCGCGGCCTCGCTCGACCTCACGGAACGGCAGGTCAAGGTGTGGTTCCAGAACAGACGGATGAAGCACAAGAGACAGACCCTGGTCCCGAAAGGTGAGATGAGAATGAAAACTACTTTGACATTTGAAATATGAGCACTAAAGCTCTCAAATATGAGTATAAAGATGTTCTCGTCTTATCGAGAAAACAATATTCTCAAAAATAAATATAATTTGAAATTTGGACACTAAAATAACGCTCTCAAAAATGAGTATTATGATAAACACGTTAACGAGATTTAAGCCCTGTTAAAAGAAATCAAACTTTCAAAGATAAGTACTAGGATGTTTTCATTTTATTATGAGAACAGTATTCTCAAAAGTAAATTCTTGAAATATCAAGTATGAGATCATACATTTTCTTAAAATTGAATGTGTCTGGTGACTGCTCATCGGCTTTGCGTGTATCCTCAAATAGTACCGTGAGATTGAACCCACGTCCACCCGGTCAATTCTTTTCTCATTCATTATCAAAAATGAAAACCAGCATGATTTCAAATTTGAGAACAATGCATTCGGAGCAATTATTAGCCATTGAGGTTCTTAAATTTGAGAACAAATTCTTAAATTTAAGAACAGTATTCTTAAATTTGAGAACAATATTTTAAATTTGAGAACAATAATCTTTAATTTGAGAACAATATTCTTGAATTTGAGAACAATATTCTTAAATTTGAGAACAATATTCTTAAATTTGAGACCTTAAATTTGAGACCAATTTTCTTAAATTTGAGAACAATAATCTTAAATTTGAGAACAAAAAAAATCTTAAATTTGAGAGCAATAATCTTAAATTTGAGAACAATAAGCTTAAATTCAAGAACAAAATTCCCAAATTTAAGAACCTTTCCAATAATGAATAAAACTTCATTTATCTATCTAAAGGTGAGGACGACAAGGACGGCAGCCAGATGCTGGACAGCGGCAGCGACATTGCCGGTGACAGCAACGACCAAGACCTGGACAGCGACCACAGAACGCCGCCGGAGCACTCGTCCAAAGACCTCCTCAACAGCCTGGACAGCGACGCCTCGTGCTGCGTTCCGTCGCCGACGACCGCAAAGTCGGACTCTGGACCTCCGGTGGTCGCGGACCAGCCGGCCATCAAGTCGCCCCCGGTCATGGTCGGGGCGAGACAGGTGCCGTCGCCTTCCTTATCTCTGGAGAGAAGGTCCACGCCCAACTCCAAACAGCAGGCCGAGATAAACGGTGCTGTCCAAGAGGAACCGCGACTGCCAGTGAACACCATGAACATTTCCCTGAGCACCGTGTGTGATAGCATCGCACCGCAAACGGTTTTGAGCGGTTATAATACAACCAGCACAACGGACACTGCGAAGTTGCTTCCGAAAAGAACGATGACTTCTTCGACGAACCCCCAAACTACGACTTCCCTGATGCAAACCAATCCATCGAAACCACCTGCAACCGGTGTTCCTTACTGCACTCTGCCCCAACAGGACGTTTGTTCGAACGCACAGCAGCAGTCGCCTTTGTCCAACCAGCAGCAGAGGCCCAGAATGTATCCAGGTCCATATCCTCCTGACCCTGGAATAGGGGCTTACACCCCTACAGGACCAGTGGCGACATCTCCACCCAACGGACCGACCTACTGCTACAGAACCCCTCCTCCACCCAATCGTCATTCCCAAAATGCCTTGCAGAGTCCAACCTTGGACAGTGCCACGTACAGCGCACACGTACAACAGCGAACGTACAAGTCGCAGCAGCGGCACCAAAACAGCATGCCTTACTACCCTACAGAACAGCAAAGTGCCGTTCAGCAGCAGCCAGCTAGCGCACAGCACCTTCCAAACGACTGCGGCAATGTTCCGAACAATCTGTACACAGTCCAGCAGCAACGCAATCCCCAGATTCCAGACCAGTCATTGATGGCCCAACACCATAATTACCAACAGAGAAATCCTGTGCAGCAACATCAGCCCTCACACAATCAGCAATACAACTACGCTGCCGACCAGACGGCTGGTTTCAACGTGGCCGACTACGCCGGTACAAGGGGCTACAACAACTTCCAACAGGACTTGACCATGAACAATGAGTACAACATGGCCATGAGCAATCAGGTCACCAGCAACGTCTCCACCAATGGTTACTGCTATCCTGGCTACCGAGAAGATGGATACACCGACAACAACGCCATGATGTCAACTCAACAACAAGACGTGCACGGCATGTTCTACGACATGAACAGTGTAAATACGGAGGAATCCAACAACCCGTACACGTCACAGCAACCTAAGACGAACATGTCTCAAGATTCCGGATATTACGAACTCCCCAATACTCTCGCCCAAGAGAGTGCCGCCATTCCCGATTTCGCCACCGAACCCCAAGAAAGGACAACCTTTAACAATCATTCAGACGACTTCAGCAACTATAGTTGCTTCAACGAGTCAGACTGTTTCTCGTCCAACGCGACTTGCGGAACCAACGATTTTAACTTCTTGAACATAGCCAACGATTACTGTAGTCCAGAGTATTACCAATTAAGCTGATATGTTTTAAGTATTGTGAAACAAGACTGAAGGGTGGCCACAGCTGAATCTCTGTTGCATCAATGCTTTTTACCTCTATTTTACTTACTTAAGAAACCGGTGTCAAAGTAGTCGACGTGCTGCGTAATAACATTGTCGCAAATAGCACAACCAAAGTACGATTTGGTTAACAGGCTTTCTCTTAGTTCCAATCAAAGGATCGTATCATGATATTCCAGAGAGCAGATAATCTAGTTTCTTGTTTATTCATATACAATATTTTAATTTGCATAACTTTTAAATTTATTGTATAGATATAACGTAATTGGTATACTGAAATAAATTTTTCTGAATATTCATTTAAACTAGTGCAATATTTATATTCCATATATAAAAATTCTGAATGCATACCTAACCAATAAATATATATATTTTCATGTATCAAAATCCAAAATAGTTGAGAAGCTTTAATAAGTTATTGATGCCTAAAAAGAAAGAAGCGGTGAATGTTGTTTATTATGTTTCTAATATAGACATATGTTGACATGAACGATCTATAATTTATACTGGATGGACTGCTTAACATTAAGAAAACGCGACCGATGCAGGTTTACCTGAACCTAGCGATTTGGCTTCTTCTCGTTCTCCAAACCTTTGGCTGGTGTTTGGCTTTTTTAGCGCTCTTTTAGAACTTTATTGCCATCATTTTGCGATAATGTTCTAAATGTGTAGCTTGTAAAATGCCGTAATTTTTCGCTATGGCGCAGTGAGCTTGACTGTACCACTTTTTCGGATGAAGCAAAAATTTTCGTGCTTTCTGAGAAACGTTAGCACTAGTAGTTCACCAGTATAGATCGTTGGTTGACATATATGCAGTAATGAAACAGAAAACACCTATATATAAATAAAATGTAAAATGGTATAATTTCAACCATAAATAAAACTCCAATAATATATTTTCTATATACGTTATCAGGAATACGATTCAGTAATTCACCAAATAAGTTCAGTATTCGACAAATCCTTAAATATTCGCAAAAATATAATATTTATCCCTTTTTAAATAACTGAAAGTTGGTATCTTATGCATTATATGATATAATCCTTAATTGAATGTGGCTTAAAATAAGTGAACAATTTCTTTTGAGTGTTGAAATACTGGTACCGAAGGTGATGTTGTCTTTCTAGTATTAAATTGCAGACATTTATTTCTTTGGTTAATTTGATTGTTTTAAAGCATGTATACAAAACTTTTAATGTAGATGCATAAAAACCATAAATGCTTTGAATAAATAACCATTTTATAGATATCTATATACAATTAAATGAAACACAGAAAAATCGTACTAAACTTTTTTAATTAATTTAATCAAGACAATGTAAGTTATGTTATTTTCAATGTAGTCAATTTGTTAGTTCAGTCCGGCTTTTGCATTTATTTATCCTATTGAAAATGTTGCTATTATTCTATAAGAGGTAAAAAGTGCAAAATAATTTAATGATGGCCGTGATACCAGCACAGTTGCTGTATTAGCCGCCCGTACAATTCCGTGTCTTTGTAGTTTGTGTACATAACTTGTTGGAATATTTGTACAGGAAATTTAACATAAAGCAGCTCTAGAGAAAGGTTACTCGCCGTTGTAACTTGTGGAGGATGGATTGTATATATAAATAAAGAGATGTTTTGTGAACATGTCTTTCCATTTATGCTTTTGTTTCGTTTTATTCTCATTCATTGAATCGTTTTATTCTCATTCATTGAATCGTTTTATTCTCATTCATTGAATCGTTTTATTCTCATTCATTTAATGTGCTTTAGTCACTAGACGAGGGGCAGTTTGAAGAAGGGAGCAAAAGCAGTTGGAAAGCATTGCCCCACGGCCAACTTCAATAACAAGGCCAGAGAAGCTCTCCCAAACATGAGCGTAGACGGAAATTTTGACGTCACTGTTCCAAGTGATCGAGAAACCAGTTCGGACGCATTCGGTACCCTAAAATTGTGGTCAGCCGTGAACGAGTGGTTCCGAACAGGTTTCGAGACAGGTTGTCTTCATCTTCGGAACAACGTCACTCGGAATTATGAAGTCAACGTTTCCGTCCCCGAGCTTGTTTGGGAAAGCTTCTTCGGCCTTAGTAGTTGAGTAGGCCGTGATTGCACTCATTCCCTTCGTGTGTGTGTGATACTGACAATTTAATTAATAACCAGTGACCTAGGAAAGATTCTTCCTTTGCCACTTATGTATTACACTGTTAAAATTTTATGCTTGGTTTCACCATAATAGTGGTTCCAGCTGTATGGTGAAATGTTTTATAATATTTTAGGCATTTGGTTGAACCATTTCTCAAGTTTTTGTTTCCAAACGTAAAAAAGGGTTCTTCCGAATACCGAAAATATGGTGAAACATTTCAACACGCAACCATTGCAGTAATTGGGAACCACTATTATGATTAAACCAAGCACACAATTTTTAACAGTATAGCTTCTAATCAAACTTAAAAAACTTTGGGATAAGAACATGTGATGAAAATTGTTTTCTTCTTTGGGCCACTGCAATCGAATTCGAAGGTAAAGATTTTTTTTTCTAAGATTTCTCTTAAATGTTAAACTACTGTGCAAAAAAAATGACCAGGTTTAATTAATTTTATAAAAATGGTAATGTATTTTGTACATTAGATGCTTCGAAAATTAATTGTTCAAAAAAATCTCACGAACTTCAGCGCTAGAGGAACCAATAAATTCTTAATATCAATACTATTATTTTATACCAAGCATTTTCACACTTTTTTACAATTTTGATTCTCATTTTTTTAAAGGCATATTTCATGTATTTTATTGACTTACTTAACAATCAAATCCCTTATTAAGACTTTGTTATAGGTAACTTATCCATAAAACCCAGGATCCAATCAAATCTGTAGCCATAATTCACCAATCTGTCAATTTTTCCATGTACAACAAAAATCGTATCTAAAATGGTGAGAATTTCTACTAAGCTATAGAATGTAAAGGAAATATTTAGATTTACATGCATTCATCAGCATTCGAAATATCAGCAAAGCTGAAAGAAGCTTACCTGGCAAACAAACCATTTGATTTATATGCTTATTTTGCACATAATAACACCTTACACGCATGCAATACCCGATTTATTTTTTTCTGTGTTGCACAGCTTTCAGTGACGCGTCATCATTCACGTCACCTGTCTACCAAAACGGAGGAATTAAACATTGCATCGGAATAAAAACCCCACGACGAAATAACTCCGCTACGAATAAACCGCATCTGCGCGCTTTTTAAAATTACCAATATAAATACATGGAGAGAATACATTTCTGGATATTTTACATGTAGGGAAAAATTTTCCCGCTAAAAAATATTTTATTCTCATTCTTTCGCAGAGAAGAAAATCTCGGAGTAGAGGGGGAAATGTCGCACCGCCACTGCTGCTGCTGCCTTATTCCAAACAACATTATGCATCCCCCACCCTAGCCCCACACACCCACGCCCCTTTCCCATCTGTCTCACCCCTACTCCCCCCACCTTTTTCCGGATCGATGCCATTCCCTAAAAACAAAAAAGAAGGAAAAATTCAACTAAACACACACGAGGTAGTGTAGTAGAAAAATAATAATAAAAAAATGGCGGGAAAAAGGGAAGGAAAAACAATTCCAGAACCAATGACAACGTTAGGCCTAACACAAAAAAATATAAAAAGAATAAAAAATAGAACGTTCCACCTTTCCTCTCCCCCTCCCCCCTTCCTAGGGCGTCAGCTGGCGAGAGACATTTTTCTTGGAGCTTTGGAGGGGGAAGGAAAAGGCTGAGACGACAAACTGCAACCGTAATTACAGTCCTCTCCTTGTGCTGATGCGTCGTCTTTTCCTTTTAAGAACAAAAATAAGAACGATAATAATAATAAAAAAAGCAGACGATCCACCCCCGCCTTTTCTGCGACCGGTCGTCTGCTTATTTGAGAGGGGGTTGCAGAGTGGATGAGACACACGAAAATATGTAATTTGTTGGGAATAATTTGAAATTTTTCTACTTCGGGTAAAATGTATATCGGGCTGGGTTCTTATAGGGGTGGAGAGTTGATTTTTTTTAAGATGTTTTAAGATATTGCTCCGCTGTTTCCTCAAATGTATATAATAATGACGTTCTTTTGAGTTTGAAATGATCTCTTAAGACTTCGTTTAAGGCTAAAGTAATAAAAACATCTAGAGAATAATTTATTTTTATAACAGTTGAAAGCTCAAAGTATAAAATTACACATGCACCAGTAACATAGGTAAAACAATTCAGTTGAGAATAGCGCTTAGAGTGGCAATTAATATGTAATTTAAAAAGATTCTAAAAAGTTTAAATAAAAGTGAATATGCATTGATGATATGCATTTAATATATTTTCATTGAATACATAATCAAGTTGCATCACTTATTAAATTGCCTTTTCAATGATATTTTGTTTTAGTCCAATTGTGGCAATAGTTTAGTTATTCTAAGCCTATTTCAATCAATTGGACATTAATGGAAATTCTTTTGTATTTCTTTTAAAATTTGCCTCGTCTATTTCCACTTTTAGACAGTTCAATTTCTAAAAGGACCTCTTTGGGTCGCACAATAACAGGGCTAGCTCGTTCGCACTTGCATAAATGCTCGTTTGAAATAAAATGTTCTCTAATGAATATATAGGAAATAAAGAAAGGGTGATCATTTCCCAAAGAAGTGCTTTCGTTGAACCCCCCCCCCCCCCCCCCCCCGGCGGTTCCAAATGATTCCTTTTTTATTTCAAATCCACACTGAAAAAAAAATTCTTGCAAAAAAAACATAATTGTATGGTAATGGTATTTCTAGTAATAAAACCAGAATACCAGGTACTTAAACCATTCAATTAGTAACCTTACTATTCGTTTTGGTAACGGATTACTAGAATTTCTGGTATCTAAAATTATAGCTCTTTTTACCCGTACGTTTGGTAAGATTACAACTATGAAAAGTAAGTTTACCACCACAAATGGTTTTCCTACCATACGCTTTGTTTTTATACGAGAAGCATGGTTAACAAACCAAATTAATTTCCAGAAAGCATCGGTATTTTACCATATGCTTGGTGATCGGATCATGTTGAGCGCAATGATACCAACCAAATACCACGGTATTAGCTGACATTTTGACTACCAATATATGTATGGTAAATATCACTCATCAAACATGGCGGTGCTGTGTTGCAGTCGTTTGTGGCAACTCGAAAGAAGTCATATAAGCAAACTAAACTAATTATACTAGTAGTATATTTTGCATTTTATTGAAAGTAGTATGAAAATGGAGCTCCGCGCGACATTTCCCGATGGATCCGGTACATTTCTTGCGAAATGAAATTTAAAATTTATAATAGAAATACGGTGATTACGCATGGTGGTTTACGTAATCTTATTTGTTAATATTAACTTTGTGCACGGCAATAATACTATTGTATACGGTAATAAAACCACTATATACGGTAATGAAACCACTACATACGGTAATAAAGCCACTATATATGGTAATAAAACCACTACATATGGTAGTAAAACCACTACATAAAGTAATAAAACCAAATGCGCTACCAAACATCATGGTAATGAAACCATATTTTTCTAGTAATTTTACCATAAATTCACTACCAAACAGATACTGGTAGATAAACCACATTTTTCGGTGTTCCATATGAGCCAGAAAATACGGTTAAATATACCAGATTCTGGTAGTTGGACTAGAATTTTTTTTTCAGTGCAGTAACACAAGATCCTGTCCTAAACATAATTTATCCCTAAAACTTGATCTTGGGAAAAAATACATTATGGAATTCTCGATAATTTGCTAACGTGATCATAACTAGATGCAAATGGAGTTGAAACTATTGTAGCTAAAATTTTCTTTGTCTTCTTCCCTTGCACCGGAGGAAAAATTGAAATTGTAGCACGCATGGCGGGAATTGGGTTGTATGTGATGACGCAACTATCTTGTTTTCAATCTTGAACCTTCGCGATTTCTCTTTGGGTTTTTTAGTTTCACTCTGAATGTCCGGCTGTTATTCTAGTCAGAAATTCTTTATGTGCCACTTGTTTTTGTTCTTGCGATTTATAAAAAATTATCGGTTTTAATTGGATTAAATTTCAAGTACGCAAAGCATTACCAAAGTGTCAATGTTGTTGAAAAGCTTCGGTTTAGATGGTAATCTGTGTTATGCGGAGAAATTAAGCGAAATTGTGGAACAGCAATTTAACGTGATTCATGAACAAAGGAAAAGCTTTCTTTCTACTGAAAAAAAAGTTTTTACGTAACATTCGTTTCAGAAAGTTTAGAAAATATTGTATTGACCAAAACAACTATAATTCCAAAAATAAAAACAATACCACTTGAATGTAACCAATCAAGACGGAAACAGGCCTGTTCAAAGATGGGTCATGTAAAAAAGTTAATCTTCTTTAATGTACTTACAGTTAAAGTTAACGTAACTAATTTGCATTAAAAGTTTTCATTTATTATTCCCTCAGTGATAACAAATAAAATACTCTCTGTAGGGGGAAAAAAATACAGAAAGCAACACTTCTTCGTCTTCTCTTTCCCCTCTGCCTGCATCTAATTTGCATATGGCCCCCGTTCAAACAAGTAAAGAAATCAGACGGTAGAAAAGGAGGGAAGAGGAAATGCATATCAACAAATAAAATATAAAAAAAATTCCCCAGAAACAGAGGAAAGCTTTTATGTCGCTCGCTTCCCAGGAGAGGGCGCTGTCTGCTGTATCAACGTTGCCATGGTAACCGCGAGAGTGACGTCAACGCCTACAGTCTCCGCCCCATGCATCGCTGAACACCCTGAAAAAAATAAGGAAAATTGCGAGGTAAAAAAAAAATATTTTTTCCCGATTCTTTTATTCTTTTTTTTATCCCTTTTTATCCGTTCTATGAAAGACAACAGAATTTTCGGCGGAAGTTTTTGTTCTTATTTTCTACTCCTTCTACTGGAAATAAAATGGAACGTTTTCGAATAAAAGAAATGTTGGGGAGATCTCTTTAGAAATGACTGGATTTGAACTTTTGAAGTCCATTTCATATATTTTTTCTATTTCTTTGGAGGGGGAATCGAATAGAAGAAGAATGCAGGGAATAAACGATGGGTGCAGTTCCCCTTTTATTCTATTCTATAAGGATTTCTAGATTTTATAAAAAAAATTAAGTGTAAGAAATTTAGGGAAATATCGGTGGTTTATTTATCATAAATTGAATGACAAATATAATATATGTTAACTAATTTTTGAATTATATGATACGGCTAATATGATTTTGAACCAGAGATACACTCTTAAAACAAACGAGCGGTTGTAACTCAGTCTGAGTTAATTTCCACTCCTTTCCGTGCCGAAAATGCACTTCCCCTATAGGAGTGGATTTCACTCTTTTTGCGGAGTGGGTAAAAGAAATAAAAGAAAACAATCTACGTCCTACACTCTTAAAACGAGCGGTTTTTAACTCAGTCTGAGTTAATTTCCACTCCTTTCCGTGCCGAAAATGCACTTCCCCTATAGGAGTGGATTTCACTCTTTTGTTTTAAGAGTGTAGATTTAACTTCACCAGTTTCACATACACGTCTCTATTTGATATTTTCCCACTGCACGATCTATTTATAGGATGGTTGGACGAGGACAGAACTTGGAAGGAGAACCTCTGTGACATGACGCTCCACCTACCTTAAACACATCGCCAATGCACCATCGACGGTCGATTTTGCCTCAGGTCTTTTCTATTTACGGTTTATGTGCATGAAAGAAAATAGGTTCTGAAAATCATGTAACACAAGAAACCGAGTATTGTTCAAAAACTTCCAGCTCCACAATTTTTTATTTAATAATATTTCTAAGAATGATGTTATTTCAATAGTGTGTATGAATAAAAAATAATAAAATCAAAATAATAATGTGGATAAATTATTTTCGGTAAAACTATGTATTCATTCATGTTAATATTTACAATTTTAAATGTGAAAATACGCGAAGTCGGCACACACTAATTTGTAACATGGTAACAAAAGTCTTAATATTCTCAACAACAAAAAAATCTAAATCTGTTGAGAAGTTTAAAGCTTTTATATGGTAATTATGAATTTAGTATGCCTTAAAAATAGAAACAAAACAAATATTTTTTTCCCTTGTATATCGAAAATGATATTTTAATGCTGTAACCAGTAAAAAGAATGAACTTAAAATTTGAGAGAATTTTACTCGTTTTCGAGTATTGTACACTCTTAAAACAAAAGAGTGAAATTCACTCCTATAGGAGAAGTGCATTTTCGGCACCGGAAAGGAGTGAAAATTAACTCAGACTGAGTTAAAACCGCTCGTTTTAAGAGTGTAGGACGCAGATTGTTTTCTTTTATTTCTTTTACCCACTCCGAAAAAGAGTGAAATTCACTCCTATAGAAGAAGTGCATTTTCGGCACGGAAAGGAGTGGAAATTAACTCAGACTGAGTTAAAACCGCTCGTTTGTTTTAAGAGTGTACAGTTTAAATATAAATTGATAATTTTGGCATCAAAAGTTATGCTTTAACTAATACTCTAAAACAGAGGACTCTCAACAAATATCTCTAGGTACGTCAACTGCATAGCTGAAGAACAAAAGCTGAAACCAGACCACTTTTCAGCAATTCATTCTAAAAGAAAAAAAAGCCCTTCAAAAGCTGCTAAATATACTTTTCCGCTTCTAAATCGGCAACAATCAATGCAGCTCCGAAAAACGTCAGAAAACTACAGGAACATCGAAGTGTTCTTTTAACGTGTTCTTCCAATGAACAAAAATTTTCATCGTAAATGGGGGAAGAGTGCAAACTCCTTTTCTTTTCTTTAAATTTCCATATTTAAATAAGTGATTAAAAAAATTCCAGGGAATTATACAATAATCAGTTTATACAGGCACTCTCTGCAAATTCATAGAGTCCTATATACATAGTCCTATGTCAGTCCTATCACCTCCATGCGTACCTCCTACATCAGTCCTATATACATAGCGTTATTTATAAATGTAATTTTATTTTGTTTTTATTATATTTTTTGTTTGACACTGTTCGTTTAAATTAGGACTGAAAGAGGACAAAATCTGTGAAGATAATATTCGTTTCAAGACGCCTCAACCCACCGAACCACAAGAAAGATATTTCAAATCAAATAAGTTTTGGAAACCTCTGGGCTGCAGAAAAAAAGGACAGCTACATTAAATAACAGTTGTTCTTTTCACAACCATAATCTCACCTCCATAACATGAAAAACCTCCCGATTCCTCCCCCTCGGTTAAATTAATAAAAGCTTCTTTTGGCGAATCGAAAGGAACGATTAATCACGATTCCGGTAAATCGAGGGAGGCGCTGGCGAAGGGACCGATCGAACAGCGCCCTCTTGTTTTTTCATTAATTTCGCTAAACCTACTCTCTCCACGCGTGCTTTTCATTAAAGAAACTCATTAATTTGCATCGCTCTTAGAAAAACGGTTCCGAGTGAAAATCAATTTTTGGAAAAGCAAAAATTTTCCACTAAGCCCCCTCTTTTTCCCTTTTTCCCCAAGAAGGAAAAAAATAAAGTAATGAAATGAGTGTGAGGAACAAAGGGAAAGGCGTTGGAATGGATTTGTTTCATTTTGATGATTTGTGGGTGGAAAAAATTCGCGTTGGAACTGTGTTTCAAGCTGTTGGTGATGTTTGGGAGCCCACCTCACCCGATAGACGGAAGACTCAAATATTTGCCTTATTGCCTATCCCCACATTGTATATTGCACATTGTATCCCCACAATGTATATATATTGCACATTGTATATTCACATTGTATATATTGCAAATTGTATCCTCACATTGTATACATTGAATATTGTATCCTCACATTGTATACATTGCACATTGTATCTCCACATTGCATTTTGCATAATGTATCCCCACATTGTATCTATTACACATTGTATCCCCACAATGTATATATTGCGCATTGTATATTCACATTATATACATTGCACATTGTATCCTCACATTATATACATTGCATATTGTATCATCACATTGTATACATTGCACATTGTATCCCCATTGTATTTTGCACAATGTATTCTCACATTGTATATTGCACATTGTATCTCCACATTGCATATTGCCGTAACCCCACGTATAGATTATTTGTTTCAAATGATTTGCTTTATATAGCAGTATATTTGAATCTAGATGAAAATATAGCTCATTTGACGTCTTAATGGGGTATTCCGAAGTCTAATTAATTGGGTCCTATAAAGTTTTCTAATTTATTTTCAGATATATATTCATTTTGAATTATGCCTCGCCTTAAGTTTAAAAATGCAGTGACTCAGTCAACGTTTACAAATGCTTAAAACAAACGAGCGGTTTTAACTCAGACTGAGTTAATTTCCACTCCTTTCCGTGTCGAAAATGCACTTCTCCTATAGGAGTGAATTTCACTCTTTTTCGGAGTGGGTAAAAGAAATAAAAGAAAACAATCTGCGTCCTATACTCTTAAAACGAGCGGTTTTAACTCAGTCTGAGTTAATTTCCACTCCTTTCCGGTGCCGAAAATGCACTTCTCCTATAGGAGTGAATTTCACTCTTTTGTTTTAAGAGTGTAGACAACTTTTCAAACTGAATGACGGTGTTTCAATACATTCACCCAAGTCTCAATCATATGTTCTCCAGTGACACAGATGATGAACCTCACCATAGACCAATGCCAGCCTGACATGGATATATGCTTCGCACCCCACACTGTAAAAAAATTCTGTAAAACTGCAGCACATTTTGCGGTTACTTTTTACGTCATAGTGTTCTAATGTTTTCTTTACAGCAAGTTGATGTTTTCGCGACGTACAGGGTCACATAAGTAACTTACTCCAATACTGGAGTAAGCTCCTGGAGAAGCTACTGGACTAACACCCCACACTGGACTCGCACCCCACACTGTAAAAAAATTCTGTTAAACTGCAGCACATTTTGCGGTTACTTTTTACGTCATAGTGTTCTAATGTTTGCTTTACAGCAAGTTGATGTTTTCGCGACGACGTACAGGGTCACATAAGTAACTTACTCCAATACTGGAGTAAGCTCCTGGAGAAGCTACTGGACTAACACCCCACACTGTAAAAAAATTCTGTTAAATTGCAGCACATTTTGCGGTTACTTTTTACGTCATAGTGTTCTAATGTTTTCTTTACAGCAAGTTGATGTTTTCGCGACGTACAGGGTCACATAAGTAACTTACTCCAATACTGGAGTAAGCTCCTGGAGAAGCTACTGGACTAACACCCCACACTGGACTCGCACCCCACACTGTAAAAAAATTCTGTTAAATTGCAGCACATTTTGCGGTTACTTTTTACGTCATAGTGTTCTAATGTTTTCTTTACAGCAAGTTGATGTTTTCGCGACGTACAGGGTCACATAAGTAACTTACTCCAATACTGGAGTAAGCTACTGGAGAAGCGTTTAAGCAGAGGAGATGGGTATAAGCAATCACTCTCAGGGAATCAAACGTTTTCATAGTTACGACACAATACATGTTACATCATAAATAAATTCACGGCACCATGATGATAGCAGCACTTTTAATAGCTAATACTATAGCACTTACATTACTAGCCGAAATTTTTATAGCTAGTACTATTTGATAGCTATTGCTACCAATATAAAATTCCTTGTAAAATATTTTTGTTTCCAAAATAAGGTAATTTTGCAGCTCATTATTCTAAGCAGGCTTTAAGACTACTGTAGTGAAAGTCTGTAGTGAAGTGACTTTCTCAAAAAGAACAATATTTTCGTAATGACTGACTTTAATAATTGAACTGTAGTGAATTGAAGAATGTATAAAATTCGTAGTTGCCTTTTCGACCGATTGCCAGAACTTGCTAAGATTGTGACTGTTTAACATCGTTTGTGCTAGATCTTACAGAATTCTACCGTTTTGACTTGTACGTTTGTGGTTTGTCCTAAATAAAAATGTCTCGTCCTAAGAGCAGTTCTTCAAACACAAAATAGTACACTACCATCACTCGGTAAAATGGTAAATTAGAGGGGTTAATTTTACAGTGCAGAGAGCCCTTGGCCAGGGTAGCTAAAACAGACGCAGCAAGCCTAAGTTTAGTTTAGATTACAGCCAATTTAGTATATTTTAAAATCACTTCTCAGTCAGACGACAGAAACAGTTTCCAATCAGCCATCACACAAACGCCCCTTCACACTTCAGCGACGCAGAGATCGAAAGTTCCCGAATTCCCAACTCTGATATCACTCACCATGCACTTACCAGAAATAATCCTCCAGGATTCCGCGAAACTTCGTTTGCATGCATCACCCCCCTCAAGGAATCCCCCCCCCCAGCTCAAAAGGGGGGGGGGGTGCGCCCCTATCTACGCAGCAAGCCCCACTGTTGCATCTATCGATTTCGAAGGAAGAAGCCCCTGGGCTTATCAAAGCGCGACTCGCCATCATTTCGCCATTAGAGCGGCGAGAGAAGAGATGTCGTCCCCCTCGCGTCAACAGATAAGCAGTCCACAGAGGTAGAGATCAACCGGGATCAAATGCCGATCCAACTTCAACTCTACAGCTGAGTTTGTCATAGGGCCTCTTGGGAGCTTTAGGTCTCCTCTTGGGTTGAATTAGGTCTCCTCTTGGGCAACATCGTATGCCGCTTCGATACTTTAGAGCATATTTAATGGCAGCCCCTTTACACGGAGTATTATTCAACTCTCTAGTCGCACTTTTTGTCTTCACGAGCCGTTTACAGGTCGGCAGTTATTTTGGTAATCTTTGCTAACCTGGGACCTTTAGCATACAAGGCCTTACCGACTGGGTAGGGTAGTACATATATATTCCGGCTTGTGTTGTCCGGCTTGACATATATTCCACCCAGGTTTAGGGCGCAAGCACTTTTAAAGGCGACATCATACTCGGAATCGGGACTTTGGAGCATATTTAATGTGTACTCCGTCTACACGGGGTATTATTCGCCGAACTCTTTGGCTGCACATGCCATTTACAAGTCGGCGGTTATTTTGGCAATGACCGGATCCGAACTTTTGACCTTTCACATACAAGGCAAGCACCTTAGCGACGGGACTCCCTAGTCAATAAATCTCCCAGAAAAGGATTTCTAGATTCATTAGCAACCGACCATTCACAACCGACCCTGGGGTGGGGTGTCGGTTGTGGCATTCCCCCCCCCCCCTTTTTTTCTAATTTGCTCCTATGAGTTAACTATTGTAGTTCGGAACAAAATTTTGTATTTATACGTAGACAAATTTTACACTTTATACTATTAATGCAACTTTCAATCAGCTATTTGGCATGCTAACGAATTTATGGGCGATCAAATGGAAACTCGCACAACCGTACCCAGTCTCCCCTACCAGTAATAAAAATGCCATCATTCGAATACTAGTATTTGAACACATCAACTATATTATCGTTAGCTGTAATTTGAATCCAGATAAGTTTCTCTGGTCAGTCCGGGGCCTACAATACAAATAAGCCAGCGTTTATCGCATCAGGGACCCCTCCCCCCGAAAAGCGTTGTAATAGAATATTACATTTGTTTTTCGCTACTTTACATTCCTAAGGAGAAATTGGTATGTTTCAGGTCTTCAGTGGCAACAGACATGCTGAAAATAAAAATAAATTCTTTTTTCGAGAAACGATGATGAATCCATGTCACGGGGGCAACAATCGAAGTAAATTCAGGAATGACAACATGAAGGAATTACGTCACCTGAAACAAAAAATAATTAATAGTAATGGAACATCAAACTAGTTTACTTTCAATTGAAACAAAACATAAACCTTGATGCAATGTATCAGAAAAACTTAAAAAAGACTACAAGGACTTATGGGCTCCTTTGAAAATTCGTCGGGTAATTGACAAGCAGAACTCCTATTATCCGAATCAATTGGGGCCGAACCTCATTCGGATAATTAAAACAAAATGATATCTGGAAAAGGATTGCAGCCAATAATATAACTTCAATTTTGAGACGTTGACCCATCACCCCAAAAAAGGTCGAGCTGCGAAAAGTTGAGGATTCGGATAATCAGCTATTTGGCTGTATTTGGAGTTCTGATAAGTAGCATTCGGATAATCGCATAGTTCCCTTTGTGGTCTTTACATACGTATAAGATGCATACACATAGAAAATTCGAAGAAAAGAGTGGTATTTGAATACCATTATCTGTGTCCTGTTTAATTGTTTACTACATTAGAATACGGTGACCAAAAGAAGCGCAGCATCCCAGGATACATGGGCAACTAATGGGCCAACCAAAATATAAAGACAACCAATTTGTATCAAGTTAAAGGCAAGCAACCAACTGTTATCATTTATATGTAACATACATCAACCAGCGCAATGGAATTTGTTGTTGTCGTAACAAATTGTTATGCCAATTGTTATATTGTTAATCCAATACGGTGAAGGATTACAATACGGCAAGGATCCAATACGGTAAAGGATACAAACGACATAACAATTTGTAACGACAACAATGAATTCCATTGCCTTGGTTAATGTATGATAAAGGATAAAATTTTTGGTTGCTTGCTTTTAACTTGATAAAAGTTGGTTGCCATTATATTTTGGTTGGCCCATAGTTGAACATGTATCCTGGGTTACTGCGATGAGAGATCCCCAAATCAAAGGAAAGATTCCCTTGTCAGGCCCTGATCATTGCCTAGGCTTACAAGGCCCCAAAATTGGCTGTACACAGGTACATTTTGTTTCTCATTTCACAATATTGTATGGTTTTATGAAAATCTTAATTTAAATATTAATATTTTTGATTTTTCAATAGTAATAAGTACAATAATAATTGTTTGATATTAAAATATTTTACGATATACGATATTTAGGTCAAGATTTATAGGTCAAAACTTTGCAGTATGTATATTTTGTAATAATGTCACTTCACAATGAACCCTCACAATAATTCCGAGCCTTGGGCCAAAACTTGTCATAGTCAGGCACTGAAGAGTCTTGATAGAGCCCAGAGTTGTACTGTATCAGAAAGTATCAGAAAGGGAGCCCACACAGTGGGATCGGATCGCAAGCACTTGAAGCGACTTCCCAAATTAAAAGGATAGAAATTGCTAAGAGGAGCCCTGGATTGCGGACTCCAGTTCGCGTAAAGCATGGGTGCAGCGCGAGATTAGTTGCTGGTGCGGAAGCGAAATTAGATTCCCCACGACCGTCGAGATCTCGTGAGCCGTGGAATTAGGAGAAGTTTGGGAGATTTGTAATTACGGCAAAGGGGGGAGGGTGTTGCGAAGTTCTGAAGTTCCGGTCTACACACACTGATACCGCAGTTTAGATGCTTCAGAACAGGATTTAACCGATAAGGAAACTAAGCCTGTGATGGTGAAGGTGTGATTCCTGTGCTGTAACAGCAGTTGAATGTGGCATATTTAGGACATTTTCAAACTCATTTAGTATAGTACCACAGTGGATATCTCTCTATATTAAAAAAAAAGTAAGCTCTTTCAAAGTGTTAGCAGCCATAACAGGATGAAATATTGATGTTACAAGTCCAAAATTTTTCAGGAAGGTGTGTTTCCCTTATGCTTCGATGCCTTTTTTTTTGAAATTTCCAATTAGTTTTTTTTAATTAAAAATAAAAATTAGTCTCTCTATGTTAAAGTATAGGCTTTTAAAACGTTCGCAGCCATAACAGCATGAAATATTCATTCAATCATTCCATTCTTTTTCTGGAATGTGTGTCTCCCTTATACCTCTATGCCTTTTTTTTCAAATTTCCCATTTTTTTTCCGGGGGTTGGTGAGCGATAGCGAGCAGGGGGCGGAGAGGAAGATTCCAAGAATGCAAGCTTGCGAGCCTAGGGGCGAAGCCTCTGGTCATGTAAATAATAAAAGATTTAAATAATATTTTTTCAAACATCAAAGCAGTGAAGCCGATTATATAGAAGGAACGCAAAAAGGAAATTTTGGATGAAGGGGAAGGGTGTTTGGAAGTTCTGAAGTTACGGTTTACACGCACTGATACCGCAGTTTAGATGCTCTAGAACAGGATTTAACCGATAAGAAGACTAAGCCTGGATTGATGAAGGTGTGATTCCTGTGCTGTAACAGCAGGTCAACTGTCGTGGAATCGTAGGATATTTAGTACAAACTCATTCAGTATATTTTTGCAGTGGATATCGAGTAAATAACCAAAGATTTAAATTAAATATTTTTTTAAAAATATCAAAGCAGTTAAATCCGATTGTAATAGTCGGAACACAGAAAAGGCATCTTGTTGTAGGCCTTCAACAACCTTGTACCTTGTGAGTGAAAGCTGATTGCATTATAGCAAAAAGGAAATTTTGGTGTGAGTTTTTGGCAACTTTGTGCATCAACGGTCTACAAATCTGTGTCATCCAGAGCCTGATTTCCGGCAGGGAAAACGGAGCACATGCTTCAGAGCTATATTTCTATTTGCTAAAATAAGAATATTATTGAGTAAAAACGTGCCAAGATACGTTGCCACAAATTATTACTAATCTAATGCAATTGATTCAAGTGCCATTAATTTTTCAAAAGCGAGTCACTATAATTTATTATATCCCTTGTTGTTTTTATAAATTATGCCCTGGCTATGTGAATAAAAATTATGTATGCATTTAAACTATGACATGGAAATATGATAGCTATCTGATGTCATATTTTATATATGTAATAAAATCTTTTATGTAAAATATGCAATGCTTACACACGTATTTAAGATATTTATTAAAGGTTATTTATTTTTACAAAATTAAAAGAAAAAATACGTTCATACATAGATACATCAATTACTCGTATATTGTGGGGGTTCCCAAACTTGTTTGTGCCCTGGGCCTCAAAAGTTGTCAGTTGGGCCCGGTTGTCAACAACATCAAGCATAGTTCCCTTGCCTAATAAAGTTCGAAAATAAGTCCCAAACGTCACCTAACTGTCAACGTCGCAGACCACCAACTGCGACGTCACGTCAGGATCCCGTCTCGCTATCAATGTGATTCCTCCACCTTTGTCCTGCATCAAAGAAGTTTTGACTTTCCTGGGAGCTAAACCCTTCTAACTATGAGTGACATCGAAGGCCCCCTCATTCAAACAGACAGGGATCGGTACTTAAATCTGTTGGACCCCTACGAATGGAATCGCTGACTTATCGCCTTATGATCTGACTTAAAGAACACATCGCTCATGGGATTGGTGTAAAGTTGGTGCGCTGTCAAACTTAGTGAATGAAGATGGAAGCACCACGAATATAATGTCCGATTTCAGCAACAAGTAGTGGAATTTGCATGTATATACTAAGGAAGACAGAACCCTTAATCTTTCCAACTAAACATGCATAAATTTAGTGAGCGGCTTTTTTGCAGAATCAATTCTCAATATAGTCTACAATGAAAATTAGTACTAAATTTCACTTGCAGTTGCTTGTGCTTGCACACAAATACTAAATTTCAGTGAAACCTTGCCTTTCACTTTTACTTTTCCTAGAGCAGAAGAAACCCCAGCGCACGGCTTCCTACGACGAAACCCTTTTTCTTTAAAATATCCACTCTGTCAAATATGCATCAACTTAGTGGGAGGTTTAAGCTGAATAAATTCATAATGTAGTCTGCAATAAAATTTAACTATGCTTGCATCTACACAAGTACTGGTTATCAGTAAAATCTTGTCTTTCACTTTTACCTTGCTTTTCATTTTTTTTTATTCAGAACGAACCACATTGCACGGTTTCCTGCGGCGAATCCATTCTCTTTCTCTCGAAATATGCATGAACTATAAAAATGGTTTTGGTAAATTCAAATTCTAATGAAAGTCTAAAATGAAATTCAGTACTGAATTGTGCTTGCAGATACACAAGTACTAGATTTCGGTGAAACCTTGCCCTAAATTTCTGCCACTGTAGAAGAAGTGCCACTTTTTCCGACGACAAAACATTTCTTTTCCTGGTTAAATAGGCATGAACTTAGTGAGCGGTTTTGAAAAATAACCTTATAATGTAGTCTGCAATTATATTCAGTACTGAATTCTACTAGCTCAAGTACCAGATTTCGGTGAAACCTTGCCCTAGATTTCCACCAACCCACAAGAAGCGCCACTGACGACACAAAACCCTTTCTCTTTCTCACGAAATATGCATGAACGCTTCCTCCCCCATTTGAATTCTCCCCCCCCCCTGGTCGAAGCATATGCAAAAGACGACAAAATCCCCAAACTGGAAGAGGACAGGTCGCCGTCGCCTAGGAAACCGTTCTCGGGCGTGCTCTTCTTTGGGGCGAAGAAAAGAGGGATTTCAACAATATGCTAATCGATATTCCACCTCCATCCACCCCCCATTTCTTTGTTCCAAATATCGCCCCCCCACCCCCATCCCGCCACTGGCTGCTGAAGGCGCTTTTTGATGAATCGACGTCGCTTTGGCGACTGAAATGCAACGTCGGTTCCGCGACGTTTGTTTGACGTTTGATTTTCGAATGGTCTTTTTGGTTTTTGGGTTTGATTGTTAACGGGAACGTTCTTTTTAAAAAGAATTATGTGATGATGATTCTAGAGAGAATTGCTTAGGAACAAAACCTCTGAAAGGCGATGTTGGCTTCAAATGCCTTACCACTTTAAATGAAACGAACATATTGGGTCAAAGAAATTGAAATGTGGTTCAGAATTGTTTTTTTCAGCTTGATTTTCGAATAGTCTTTTGGTTTGATTAATTACAGGAACTTTCTTTTTTAGAAGATTAATGATGATTCCAGAGAGAATAGCTGAGGAACAAAACCTCTGGAAGGCATGTTGGCTTCAAATGCCCTACCACTTCAGCAGCCAGTGGCCATTTCTTTTTTCCAAATATCGCCCCCCGCCATCTGGCTGCTGAAGGCGCTTTTTGATGAATCGACGTCTCTTTGGCGACTGAAATGCAATGTCGGTTCCGCGACGTTTGTTTGACGTTTGATTTTCGAATGGTGTTTTTGGTTTTTGGGTTCGATTGTTTATAGGAGCGTTCTTTTTTAGAAGAATTACACTATGTATTGATGATGATTCCAGAGGCTTAGAAAAAAAACCTCTGAAAGGCGATGCTGGCTTCAAATGCTCCACTACTTTTAATTAAAGGAATTATTTTTAAAGAAATTAGAAATTGAAAGGTGGTTTAGCAACGTTTTATCTTCGAGTGGTCTTTTCGGTTTTTGGGTTTGATTATTTACAGGAACTTTCTTTTTTAGAAGAATAATGCTTTGTATTGATGATGATACTGGAGAAATGCTTAGGAACTAAACCTCTGAAAGGCGATATTGGCTTCAAATGCCCTACCACTTTTAATAAAACATTTCTTTTTTTAATTGACACTTGATTTTCGAATAGTCTTTTGATTTTTAGGTTTGATTATTTACAGGAATGTTCTTTTTCAGAAGAATTATGCTATGCATTAGTGATGATGGTGATCCCAGAGAGAAATGGATGGTAACAAAACCTCTGAAGGACGAAGTTGGCTTTAGATGGTCTACCATTTTTATTTAAATGAATTATTTGTAAAAAAAGGAAAGGTGGTTTAGCAACGTTTGTTTGACGTTTGATTTCCGAATTTTTTTTTTTTTTGTGGATTTGATTATTTACAGGGACGTTCTTTTTTAGAAGAATTATGTGATGATAATTCCAGAAATAAATGCTTAGGAACAAAACCTCCGAAAGGCGACGTTGGCTTCAAATGCCCCATCACTTTTAATAAAACGAATTATCAAGTTCAGAGATATAAAGATGGGGTTCAGAGACGGTTATTTGACGATTTTTTTTATTTTTTATTTTAGGTTTAATAATTTACATGAATGATCTTTTTTTAGAATAGCATAGAAATGAGCATGAATATTGATGATGATTCCAGGAATTGTTTAATTATATTGCCTCAAAAGCTTGGTTTTACCTTATCACTTTCCAAATGTCTGGAAAAAACTCTTAGTGATAATTTTGCATATAAATATAAATTTATTTTTTTGATTGTTGCTTAGGAGTTATATATATATTAATGAGGATTTTCGAGAAAAATGCCTCGGAACAATGCCTTTGAAATGAGATGTTGGTTTTAAAAAATTCAAATGTCCTTACACTTAAAATGTAAGTCATGAAACACTCAATGGATCAAGAAATGCTCAATTGGTTTTGCAAATTTTGTAATCCACTCATGTGACTTTTATTTTTAGGAATTTTATGTTACCAAAGACAATCAGTGGTGTAGCCGCTTGAATTATTATTATTTTTTTATCATTATTGTTATTATTATTATCATCATCATCATTATTATTATCATTATCATCACCATCATCATTTTTTATCAATTGGTTTCTTATTATTTATAGAAAATTAAGTCTTGCATTAATAATTTTTTTCTTATTTTCTACTAAAAAATCAATATAATACAATTCTTATTTCTCTAACAATTGTTGAGAAAAAACTTTATTTCGAAGATTTATTATTCAATAATTTTTTTTTACTTTCACAAATAATAGTGGCTTAAAAGACAAAAAATAATTGATAAGTATTTAATAAAATAGTTAATTGAATCTATCTATTTATATAAAAATAAATTTTATTAATAAATCGTCCCTGCATCTTTCTTTCTCCTTTGACACACTACCCGTACAGAAAAACAGCTTTTACAGCGAATAATAATTTCGGCCGGAATGCTGAAACTGAAGCTTGCTTCTTCTTTGGAAGCGAGCGCCATCTGTTATATTGATCAAGAACTGTAAGGTAAATGGGTGAAAGCCAGGTTGAAAAATAGAATAATTTCTAACCGAAATTTAGTAATTGTAATGTTAAACATTTAGTAAGAAGTTATTCTACTTTTATGAAGTTAAAATATTACTTTTAAGAAATATTCTTGCAAATATTGTAGCTTATAAATTATTATCGACTGTATAAACTATTTACATGCAAATGTTATAGCTTATAAATTATTATAGATTACATAAAACTATTAAATTATTATTGATTGTATAAAACTATTTTCATGTTATAGCTTATAAATTAATATTGACTGTATAAAACTATTAAATTATTATTGAATGTATAAAACTATTAAATCATTATTGACAAAAAAAAACTAAAAATTATTATTATTGACTGTATAAGACTATTAAATCATTATAATCAATTAAAATTAAATTAATCCAATCATCAATTAAAATACGTACTTTTGAATATAGCGTTTGCTCTGGAAGGTAACTGTAACCCAAACACTTGAGCATATTTTACTCATAGCTCAAGGCAGGAGTTGCTACAAATTGAAAAGGGAAATCCCATTTTTAAACAGTGTATTTAATGAGAAGTTATGAGCTATGGAAATGCTTGGGCCAAAGTTACCAATTCCATGATACTATAAAAAACAAAACTGTTTTTTTTTATTGAATGCTTTTAATTTCATAATCGAATAAAATTAAGGTTTTCCAAAAATCAAAAGTAAACCTTCAAATGTCTTACATTAATTTATATAAATGATTTGAATTGATGTGAATATTGAATTTGTATATTTTTTCATTTTATAGAGGAACTATTAGAAATTTTAGAGTATCTTTTGTTATTGATATCGAATGGTTTCAAAATAATACACACTCTTATTCCAATTAATTATTACAAATAACCATAACTGTTACATAATTTATGTAGACAGTTTCCTATGCGACATTTGTAAAAAAAAATATATAAGGAATGCTTACAAATTGGGATACATCAGTTAATTTAAAGATTTTTTTTTATTATTATTATTAGTATTATTTTCTTCATTTATGTTAATATATCAATAATAATTTAATACTAATATTAATTATAATAATTTACTTATAAAATACAAGATTGTTTGTGTCACATTATGTATAGTGTTATTTATTCGTTTAAACTTTGATTAATTTACAATTACTTTAATACGAATGCGGTAAATAAGCAATGAAAGTTTAAAGATAAGATTATGAAATCGCATAAGAATCAAATATATATTGTGTCATTTTTGTCCTGCCTATAACTGAAAAAAATTCATACTCATTTTGCCAGCTTAACTATTAAAAAAGCATCTATGTCACTGTTTTTAAAATTTAAATAACGCTTAAATTTTTAAAATATTTTGGAAGAAATATGACGCTATAAAGTTTATAATATTTTGAAAGAAATTTGACGTCCTTTTAATTTAATTACACGTTTTTTCATGTGTTTTCATTTTATGTTTCATTTTACTTTTAAAAAATAATTTATTTTACACATGTGTCAACTTGCTTTTTAGCATAGCAGAATTTAAAAAAGGATTTCAATAAAAGATTTCCTAAGAAATATTACCAGAAAACCAGCAAGCAGTGCTGTTGACAGGTATTTCTGTAGAATATCTATATCTTTTTGAAGTTCCGAACAGTCTCTTACAAACTAACTTCAATAACAAATTATATCATATCAATACTTAGATAATAATATATATCAATGCCAAATTCTACTATTTTACAGTTCACTCGGAAACTCCTAGATGGCGCTAGTAACGTCATTTATCATTCTGCACTTCCATCAAACGATATTTAAGACATGAGAACGAAACCAAAAAACCTCTTATTCCTTACATTTATTTCCTTCTAAAAATGGCATCGTATATCATTCAATTTTAAAAAGAACCTTTGTTGCTGTTTTTAAAATTTAAATGATGCTTAAAAGCTGTAGTGTTTATATTTTTTAGGGCGTGGGATAAAAATAAACAAAGCATAAGTAATACCTCTTGTAATCGTTTGGCGATTTGTCATTGGCTAAGCAGCGACGTCAGTGACGTGTGGGGGGAGGTGGTGACAGCGTGAGAGCCAACCCACCGCGGGAGGCCTTGTTTGTAGGGAAGCGCCATCTAGGGAATAAAGTGTAAATTATTTTTCTGTGAGATGTAAACAAAGTAATGGTCATTGTGAAAAAAAAATCAAATATTTCACCCGGTTTTTTTTTTGCCATAGAGAAAAACTTATTAATTTATCGATTTTAAAACACCAAAATTTTAGATACAATAATCAGCAATTCTTTCAATTTCAATTTAGCAAAGTTTCACAACAAAAATAATAGCAAAGAAGTCGTGTTATTTAGTAGAACTATGTAAAATACATTTGCTTCAAAGCTTCACATAAAAAATAATGTAAGATGTCATATTTATATTTCAGCTTTGCTTTTAATGTGCTTATTAAGTTGCTTACATTTATTAAGCTTAAAAACCTTAATAAAACAATGCAACATAATAAAACATTGTAATATAATAAAAACAAGAAAATACTCACATTTTAACACTAACACACAATAAATTTCAAAATTTGAAATGCACTATAAATGCACATAAAAATGAACTTTAAAATTATCAATAACAATGACAATAAGATTGGGAGATAGTTCTGAAAGAGACAACAATAAATCAACAATGACAATTATGAAAAGCGAATGTTAAACGCAATAAAATACAACAATTAACTGACAGCAATAATGAAAATTGAAAGTTAAAAATACTAAATTACATCAATAAGTGACTGTCCAATAAGGAAGTTTATAATTCAAAACCGAGAATTAAAAAATAATAAATTGCAACAATAAGTGACGGCAATAAAGAAATGTATGAATAAAAACTGAAAGTTAAAAATAATAATTTTCAAACAAGCAAATAAATAACAATCTAAATAACAATTAAGTTATAGAAAAAGGTATGGAACGTATTTTAATGCAATATTAATGATGCAATTTGTTTAAACATTTATTTTACTATTGTGAAATACAAGATTTTTAGTGTTTTTAGTGAAAACAAAAAAGTTTTTGAGCTTTTTTACAACTAGGGTCAAGTGGGGTAAGTGTGATAGGGGGTAAGTGTGATAAACAGCTCTTGTAACTTTGGGAATCATTCTAAAAATCTGAAAGTTTGCAAAAAAAACATTAGACCACTTATACTTAAGCTAAAAAGAACTATTGACTTTAAATAATAGTTTAAAGATAGTTTTGAGCTTTTGAATTTAAGTGCAACTGTCTTGTTTTTTTTCAAATTCGAAAGGTTGTCTTCCAAATTCCATAAGTGTCATATTTTTATAAAAACCATGTTTTTTCTTTCTCTGTTAGTAAAAAGAATAAAGGTAAAGATATAAAACTGTTTTGGTTGATTATTTCACATGTTGTGAAGTATGGAAGTACAATCACAGTTACCCCTCAAAATATCAGTTGTGGGTAACTGTGATAAGTGACATGGGGTAAGTGTGATAATCCAAAACACCCCATTTACCTTGTGCAAAACATACATAAATATAAAAAAGTTATTATTAAATTATAAAATTATAAAGTATTATAAAAAAAATGAATAAAAGGAAATGGCATTTCATTTCATAATATGCCAGCGGATTTTGAATTAGAAATACCAAAAACCGATCCTTCTGCTGGATGCTACATTCTTGTTGCCTTTAAAAAAAAACGTACGGTAAAGCACTTTTTGGGACAAGTTCAATCTGAAAATGAGGTGAATCGAGGAGGGATTACTGTAAAATTTCTTAAATATGATAGCATAACAAAGACATTTTCATGGCCAAATATAGATGACGTGTGTATAATTGATGAGGACGATATTGTGAAGGATTGATGAGGACGACGTTTTGAACCTCCCATGTCCAAATATGGACCAAAGAGAATGTATGTATTTTTCGAAAGATTTTGAAAATTACAATCTGTAAAAAAAGCAGTATAACTAATAATAAAAATTTAATAGCACCATAGGTATTTTGACTTTAAAATTTTGTGTTTCTTTTACATCCTGACTTTAGTTTATTAGATCACAACATGAAAAAAACGAAAATTCTCCATATTTTTTATTTTTCTTATCCGTATATATTTCTAATAAGATGTAAAATGCTAATAAATTTATGTTTATATTAAATTATTAAGAAAAATGTATGCTAGGTATATGGCTTGAAAATACTTATTGCAACTGAAATCACACTTACCCACATCAAAATCACACTTACCCCTATGTGGGGTAAGTGTGATAAAACAGCAATGGATTTTGAAATGCAAATTTTATTCACTTAAATTTGGAATTCAAACATATAATTTTTTTGCTACATAGGTATGTTTCTTATAATAATTCACTACCAATTTTAGGATTTGGAATTTACTTGAAGCAGAGAACTAATTTTTTTAATGAAAAATGCAGAAACCCTATCACACTTACCCCACTTGACCCTATACAACTCTTAAAATTACTACAGTACAGCTGGGGGGGAAAACGATCCACCCCTCGTTTCTCGGCTGCTATTGATCAAGGAATTTTGTGAAAGGTGTCATTTTTCAGGAAAAAGCGCAAGGAATTGTATACAAGCAACAAAAGTTGGTTAAGGGGTCGTCTACATATTAGAAATAATACCAACTTTGAAAAATTCAATAACAACACCCAATTTTTTTTACATAAAATATTAATGCATTAATTTTGAACTCGTTTAGGGGGAAATCTCCAAAACGAAAAAGGTAATATTTAAGTTCTGTCTTTTCAAAACGACAAGCTAACAAAAGGGTTAACATAATCTCGCCAACGGATGCTGGAATTTGACCTTCTTCACTAATATTATGATTTTTCGGATGTTTTTTTTAAATTTTGGATTTTAAAATTCAGAAATAAAATAAAGGCTAGAAGAGGAAAAGTTTTAATTTAAAATTAAGTCACATAAACGGTTATTTATAACGAACAGATTTTCAAATGCGATTAGTTACAATCAGATTGACAAACATGATTATTACATTTAGGTTTTACATTTTTTATGCAAATTTTTGTTTCATTCATATTGCTACAAAAAGTGTGTTCGAAATTCGGCGCACTCTGTCGGTAATATAAATCACGTATAACAAAACGAGGGTTTCGACCTTAACACGATATTTAAGGAAAGCAAAATAATATTACGCAGAATGATTTGGCAATGATTTTTAACCATGGCAGTAAGCACTAATCATTTTAAATAATCAATGTGGTAACAATGAAATATACTAAAAATCTAATTCCAATAATATTTTGGGGTATTTAATTTTTAATATAAAATACACTTTTTGAAACTGTATTAGAAATAACATACATTTAAAAACATAGTAATCGATATAATTTAATGTTAATTATACAAACAAAATACATTGTATGCACTTGAAACAAGAAAAGATTTTAAGACGTTTGACAGACATCAATAATTTGAATAAACATTTACCAATAAACAATATTCAACCACCAAACGATAATGCAAGTTAGGATCAAATTTGCCAAGTAATTTTTTACACGGTCCCTAAAATTCGTTTTCTTATCAGTTTTTTTTACAATAACTCGGCAAATAATTGTTGTTGAATTAAAAAATTCGGGATTTTGGTCTACTTGATCTACTTTATGATTATTTTTGCAAAAAAAAATTGGGGGGTTACTATTCATGTTTTATTTTTTTCTTATTTAAATTTAAATAAAAATATTAAAAATGAAAATGAAAATTGATTAAAAAACTTGTATGATTTGTTTTTGGAAGATTAAGAAGTATATAATGAAAAAAATTTCTTTGTTTTAGTAATTCATTTTATTTGTGGAGGTATGAATAAAAGTTTGTGAAACTTTTTTAACATTATGGGCGTTCAACTTTGAATGCTTATATCTCAACAAATAACGCAAATTAATTAATTTTCTTTTGGATCTGTTGTATTTTGCAGATGATAGACATTTTTGTATAAAAAAAAATTGGGTGTATCTATTGAAATTTCAAAGTTGGTACTCATTTTAATATGTAGCCGACCCCTTGTACAATTTTTATTGCCAGTTCTCAATTCCTTACGCTATTTCCTTTAAAAAGACACCTTTCACAAAATTCCCTGATCAATAGCAGCCGAGAAACGATGGGTGGATCGTTTTTTTTTCCCAGCTGTACCTATAGCCGAATTAAAATATTTCATTGCAGTTTTTTAAAAGTAATTTTATTATAAATCAGTAAGTTTACAAAAAGTTCTGTTTTTTAAATTAAGTGCAAGAAATAATCCCTGATGCTCAAACGTTTCCTCGTTTTTAAAATTTGCAATTTATTTCTCCGACCTTCACAAATTTACAACGACGCCAACTTGACCTGCGCCAAACCGCCAAATAAAAAAATATCCTTTTAGCTTTTAGAATCTACAAGAATATGACAGCAAATATAGTTTAAATTTATACTAGCTTAAACAGATTTCAGGTAGAAAAACAAACACACAGTCAACCATTATTAGTATAAATAGAAATACGAGGTTTCAGAAGACAAATTTTCCGTCAAAATCAGTTAAATATTAGTTTTTGACTCCAGATTCTACCGATAAATAGAATTACATTTGTCCATGGTTTAAATTATAAATAAGAGATGTTTCAAAATAATTTTATCTATTATTTTTAGAACGACAGCTATGTGTTTTACCTCGTCTCGTGATGTGGTAGAGCATTTTGTAAAATTTAAATACAATATTAGCTTAGGTGTTTAAATTTCTAATAAATTGTTTTTCTCCATGAACCGTTTTCAGCAATTTTGAAAACTGATAATAAAAAAAAATTATATTTAGAACTGTTAATCATATAAATTTCGATTTAATGCAAAAAGTAGTGCGAATTTCGGTTTAAGCGAATAATTAAAAAAAAAACTTTGCAGTGATACAATTCATTTAAACGACGACTCCTCCTTTCAACATGTCATTAAGGCGAAAGTGACTTTTTAAAAATGAGCCGAATGAGATACTTCTCGCCAAATGTGGCGCCACTGTCCCGATCTGTTCCTAAAAGGTGATCTATCGTTCGCTGTCAGGTTCAATCAATTCCGCCACATATACTCATTACTAAGGGCCACAATATCTCCTTTTGCAGATTAAAGCCTCGTTCAACAGATTTTAAATAGTCGACAGCATTCTTTTTTATAAAGACGGCGTCAAAAAGTTTTAATTTGTTCTTTTACGAAGATTAGGGCATATGTAGGGTTGTTTTCGGTGGATGTATTTTTTCCCCTACGATATAATTTTTTTTCAGCCATATTATTGTTTATTATTGTGTTTTGATATGTTTGAAACAATGATTAAAAAAAATTGCCTGCAAATTTAATAAAACTGAGGAAATAAAAAAAAAATACAAATGACCATTTTGCAATTATTTTTAAATAAAAAAATGTGCATATTTTTTTTAATAAAATCCCATTTAACATTGAATTGTGAAGATTTGTGACGATTTTGATATACAATAAACTTTAAATGTGTATTAAGACCTGCACTCTACTTTACCACATGAAAATATATTTGTTTTTAAAAATCATCTGAGAAATGCAGACGTATAAACCCGTCACTTAACTGTCTTCGAGCAACACACACATAAATTTTTTTTTAAAGTTATAATTTTAAAATTTTGCTAACTTTTAAAATTTGAAGTACCGAGGAGTCATTTATAATCATGCGCTACAGAAATATAATTTTTAAAAATAAAAAAAATTCATTTTAAAATAAAAATTTAAATGTCATGCAGTGAAAACAAGTTCTCATTTCAGGAAATATGCTATCAAAGGGAAAAAAGCCAATATTAAACGTATAAATTTTAAAGATAATTGTCTTATGACTTGGCCAACAAAGCAACCTTCCGTCCATATTTTATTTAACTTTTTTAAAACTAACAACAATGCATACAAAAATTTCAAGCTCCATAACCATGATTACTGTCCTGCATTTTTTTGTTTTTCGTGCAAACTGATATAGCTGAAATCCTAATCGTGTAAAGCAACGAACGAAACACGACAAATTTTATTTTGTACAAGTAAAAAACGATAAAAAAATGACAATCCCTGAAAAAATAACCCAAAACACTAAATGGAATAAATAACACATCCTCTTCTGTCCTAGCAAATCCCAAATTCTTTTTTAACGAAAAGAAAGAAACCCTTCTAAACAACAACAGGAAAAAAGACAAGCATTCGAATAAAAAACATACAAGAAAAATTCCGAGGCAAAACTCAGAGAGTCGAAACTCTTTTTTGCTCTCTGATCCTTTATTGACATGATCCGAGGGGAGAAGTCTTCAGCGAGTGATAAATGTTCCATGGAATCGGGCTCTATGACCACACGAAACAGGGTTACTGGATTTGACAAAAAATCGCCAAGATATTAAGAAAGAAATCGTATCATAGCAATAAAACCTCTGCAAAGTTTTGTCCAGTCTCTCCAAGAATAAAATGGGAATGTGAGTTGGTTGGTTGGTAGATAAAGTAGATATATATTCAGGTTTGGTGAGCTTGGTCAGAGACCCGCTAATAAACCTTCGTCAAGTAAGACAAACACAACACACACACGTAAGTGGATCCATCTAATTTTTAGAGACAGAGGCCAACTAGAGGATCCCCCCAGAATTGACTTGTCACCCCCAAAGATATTATTTTGGTATCGGAACTTGGAGGACTTTGTGACCATGACGGAATTTAACGTGCACCGGTCACCGGAATGTGAGTTGTTAGTCGGAAAACCAATGGCAGTGCTTGGTTGGCGCCACCTATGTCGATGAATATTAGATAACCCTTGATGACGTCCGCTGCCAGGACCATGTAGGGGATCTATGTCAATTGGCATGTTTCAGGTGACGTAATTCCTTCCATCTTTCATTCTTGAACTTCCTTCGCTCGGTGCTTTGTACTCGCCTGACATTAATTTACCAATCGAGGCTCGTGGCAGAATTTATTTTCATTCAACATTTATATTGCCACTCAAGATCACGTCCATAGTGATCGGATAAATCTTGCTGATGTCGCCGTTACATTTATGTAGATATGGATTGGACAGCTACTGACTTCCAATAGTTTTCCAAAGTTGTGTTTAACAGGTAAAAAGGCGCCAAACACAGCATTAATTCTATATTAAACATTTACATGCTAAATTTGGCTAGTTTCATTTATTTTATTTTGAAAATTCAATAATTATTACTTATCGTTTGCAAAAATTAATTTATATTTCGAAGAATAAATATGTAATATTCCTCGCTTTTAAATAGAATGAAAACATTTCATATCAACATACAAAGAATCTCGTAGTGAAATATATTTGTCGTCATTTCAAACTGATCGATGTCGCAAAAATAAATTTATTTCAATTTATTGTCTAAAAGAATTAAAGTTTCTCGAGCGATTGTTGCGAATGGAAATGGTGATTTAATTCTAATAAAAATGGCTTTCTTATGCTTTTTAAATGAGCATTAAATTTTGCAGTTTTTTAAAGAATCGAATTCGAATTCTTTTCTGAAATTTTCAATGTATTCTAATTTCGATGCGCTGAATTTTTTGACGTATCACACTTGTCCGTAACATTTGTAGTTTGGAATATGAAAGTGGGTGACGGACAGACGGACTGATCGATTATAATACCTTCCAGTTTTTATGTTATAAACGTAGTGTGGAAGCTAATAAATAGCTACTTTGAAACAAAGTAGTTGAATCCTTCATCTAGTGACCCCCTGATAACTGTCATGTCAATGGACTGTAAAGAATTAAACATCCTCTGGGTTATATCTTTTAATCTATCATTAATTTTTAATTTTTTTTTTACAATTTAGTCACTTTGTAAAAAAAAATCTGTTGTTTTTACAGAAAAAAAATGTCAGCTGGTGTGCCAGAAAAAGATTGTATAATTTTGCAGAGGAAATCTGTTTATTTTATGCCAATAATTTATAACTTTAACGCCAAAGCTGTTCTTTAACAGACCACTTGTAAAGAAAAACACCATTTCTAATTCTAAAACAAAAAAACTTGTGCATATAAAATTAGTTGAACAAAGTAACTAAACATTTTAATATCACCAAATCGATAATTCTCGCCAAATGCAGCAACCCCCATCAAAACCAAAAAGATCCGGTCACTTTTCTAATTTTTTCCCCAACCATATTTCTCCTTTGGACTTCTTTTCCACGGAATCCTTTATTTTCTACGGATTTCTTTATACTTTTTTTCTATTTGTGAGGTCCCTGACACGAGTCCGGGTCCCGGGAGTCCGGTTGTCTTTCCGCATTCCGTCTAAACACGGAGAAGAAACCGGATTGTCACGACGCCAAGAAAATAAATAAACGCTAAGGAAATAAATAAAAGCTAACTCAGGAGATTTTCTTCGGAAGCTGTCGTTCTAATCTGGAGAGGTTAACTTTTGTTCGACAAGTGGAAAAAGAATGTTTTTATTACTGGAATTTGTTGGAGAAGAGTGGATATATCTTTTTTTTCAGATTGATATTTTGACAAAATATATTAAAGTACATGACCGTACCATGGAATAGGTCTACGTAGTACTAGTATGTCTCTTTAGCTATTACGTTTAATTGCGTTTTCCCCATAATTCACGACATAAAATCTATTTTTAATATTTTACTAAAACTCCATAACCGGCCAACAGTGATTGTGTTTAAAATTAAAAGATTACAAAACTCTGAAATCCCGTTCTTGCGTATAGTTATAAAGATTACATTATGTACCATCTAAAAAAAACGCTCAGTTCTTTGAAAAAAAAGTTTATTTCGAACAACGGAGACTTTTTATTATTTGTATTAACGATAAACAGCAAAAAACAATTCTATCACTTTACGATGAAGAAAAATTGATATTAAAACTCTTCTACTTTTTCTTTCATCATTTCTGTTTGCTTTTCATTTTCAACGTTTTCACGAGAAAAAGTTGGAGAAGTATGGTGCAGTGAGGGTAAAATTGAGATAGAACTAAAAATTCACAAAAAATACTTTAATTTGTTTATACTACATAAACTTAATATTTTACCATTATCACTTCTAATCTAAGTACACTAAGGTAGGTTATGACTTAAACATAAAATCAATATAACATACTAATAACCATATCACAACTACAAAACCCTCCAATTTTGTAAAACTATCTCTCTTAAAAACTATTTTTATTATTCTAACAACAAATAAAAAAAATAATAGCATCCTCTCTTTTGTGTGGAAGAGTCCATATTACCCCTTGAAAAGAGGGGTGGAGGAAGAAATAGAGAGGGGCCGATCCACACTAATCCATCACTGAACACTGTCGACCTCCCCCTATAATTAAAGATCTTTGAACTCGCCCGGAATGTGTTTTTTATTTCTAACTTTACTGAGTGGAGTCATGCAAAACGCAAACTTTAATTTTTATCTATTTATAGCTGAAGGTATGTACCCGCTTCACTGTATCTATTTTATATCCTTTTTTTAACTAGTTTCTATACTTTATATTTAGCCCTGTGCTTGAATTGTAAAATACATATTTCTGCCGTGGGCAGGTAAACTGCAGTATCTAGACAAATGACTTGAACCAATGTTGTAAGCACTCAATAACTCTTAAAAATAATGAAGTTTGTAACAAACTGATTATTTCAGGTCAAAAATTGTCTAATTCATTGTTGTGGTTACTGCAGTGTAACATACCTGCCCACGCATTTCTGTTCAGTAAACGGCCCTGTTCCATAGATATGTAATTTGAATAATAGCTACTTAAGGCAAACAAGTAATTTGTTTGAAAAGGGTTCACTTATATAATAGCGAAATCAACAGTCCACCGAAATGTATACTAATTCGTTGCACTTTTTACTTACGCAGTAAGGAAGGTGGAATCTAAAAAGAAGAACAACTACCAATTTTTAGAAGCATACAACAAAGGAAAATCAGATCGTAATAATATAGCTGACGGACTTTATCTAGAAAAATTATTTTCCGCCTATTCCACAGACTTTTGTGATGTGTCCTGCAACAAGATGTATCGGAAACCAAAAACAATTCTCCAGAAATTGCTACTGTTAAAAACACCATTCAAACTCGTTGCCTATTATACACAATTAAAATGTCTTTACTCTCACGAAGCGTGCACTCTACAAAATCAATAAGCATTTGCAAATTGTTTAGCCAATTCGGAAGCCATAATGGCTCTTTCAGCTAGATAAAGGTTACACTGTAATCGAGATGCTTGGCGCGAAAGAGTGTGAAGCACTTCTGAAAGTTGCCAAATAGAAGTCATAAGTCCAAATAAACCACACTGTGCACCTTAAATGATATTTATTTGCAAAAAGGATTTAATTTTATACCGTAAGAGTGGGGTAATCGAAATACAGAAACGACAATTGATGCAGTTGTAGACTTTAGTAAAATATCTGAATTTATACAAAATATTTATCTTCATCTCCATATGTTCGATTGGAATTGTTATTCATTGATTTTATTGTATACAATTTCGCGACCAATAATTGTATACAATGTACCATGTATTGAATGAAATGTCCAAATAATCTGTATGATATGCGATATCGAGCCCCTCAAATATATATTATATTCAATATCGCACCAAAATAATTATCCAAGCGTTTGTTTGGCCCGATTTTAAAAATGATAAATGGCTTCATTTGTAGCGCTGGTTTTCAACCAGGCAGCATCTCCAACCTATTCTTACCTCCTTGCTCAGCACATCATACTAATTTTTATCATAGTATATATCTGTAAAAAATATATTTCGGTTCTTAAAAGCTTAGACACACGCAATGCAAGGTGTTTTTATGGCTCTAGTAAGTATCAAGCTGACAGCTTATGTTTTACGTCCTGTTGCTCCTTGTACTTAGATTCAATTATGGCGTCCGCGCCACTTTGAGGGACATTAATCAAAGGGGTCGTTAAGGGGGTGATTAATGGTTCAGGGGTGCTAAGAATGAATCGCTTTGGTTTTTGTTGGCGATTACGTTTAAAAAACAGAATAGGACATTGAGTACTTTGGGATTATCCAGTCGATCATTTTATCCAAACCCAATATTCTCTATATTATATATTGAGGCTGGGTAGCCCATTCGGTAAAGGCGTTCGCCTTGCATGCGGAAGGTCCCAGGTTCGGGTCCAAGCATAACCAAAATAACTGCTGACCTATAAATGGCCCGTGCAGCCAAAAATGTCCGACGAATAATACCCCGTGTAGAGGGAGTACCGACGTTGCGTACGATGTTGCTCTTAACGGTTGCGTTGGATGAATATTCAGGTGTCGGCTTGTCGCCTGACTGTGGTTCTAAATTAAGACGCCCGCCGCCAATAGCCCTCGTGTAGCTCTAGTGCGAAGATAATTCAAACTAAATATATTATAGATTGCTATTATTTATTATTATGATTTGATACATTCATTGTGTTTACAATGTTTATTTTTGATAATTCAATGTTTAAATTGAAAAATTATCTCCTAAGTATTTAGGTAGCGTTGGCATTTCTGGGATGATTCCAAAGTACCGGATATTGATTTGAACGATTTAATATTTATATTAATAGGAATTTAAATACAATTCGTACAGGACGAGGCATAGTATGTTTGTGATGCAAAAGACAACGTTTGACGTAGCTGTGACGTCACCGTAGGCGTGGCTATGGCCGTTCCAGTTGTCCATAGGCCCAACACGCCTTAGTCTTCCAATTATTTTAGTTTATAATAGGAATCGTGATTTGGAAGATCACTTCAATTAAATATTTTTTATTAATGAATTGAAATTCACAAATACAGATGTATACAATTGAAATTCACAGATACACTATGTATTACAAAATCATAAAACTAAATGTACCTGTAAAAAGATTAATTGGTAGAACTGTGTAATACTGCTATTTTCTGTTTTTTTAAGCCACCAATTTATTTGTTTTAGGCAATCACCGGTCCACCAGACTTTTCTTCGATTTTTTTCGTCACGAGAGTCGATTTTTCCTCATTTAAAGTGTCCAGTCAATGCTGACAGATCAATTAATTATAAACGTCTGGTATGCTTCGGCGTGTATATATACACAATTTCATTTATTTTTAACATGGTCCGGGTTAGGTCACAGTCCTTAGGTCAGTCCTCTGAATTCTTCAAGTGCCTTTGTAATGAGTAATAAAAAAGCAAAAAGGTCGTAGCCCCGTCCAAGACGGCTTGAAGACAGCCTTAAAAAGCGGCTTGTCTGATCCATTCCCTAAACAAAACACTCGATTTTTTTTCCATTCGATGTTCAGGATCCATCTGGCCAGACCAGTGAGCAACCGAAAACACAATCTCGAATTAGGTTGTTGTTGGAGAGCAACCAACCCGAGCCAGTAAACCAAGCTTAACCAGTGTTGTTTTAAGCTGCAATCAGTGGTGTTTGGACAAGCACTTTTTGTCTACCACATATTCTGTCTTAGAAGAAAAAATAGAAAAAAAGGATGCAGAAAAGAATGATTGTAATTTACCGAAAGATGCAATTTAAACACCTTGTTGGGATCGTAGGCTGTTGCTTAACTTTCCAAACGAATAACAATACAAACTCTTCAGCCTGCAATCGATTTGTTGAACGAACTTAATCCTCTTTTTCGATAAAGGACTAATATCGGTCTGTTATTAAGGATCTTCAATAGAAAGTTTTGGAATCGTAAGTTTTTAATATAATTCATTAAGACATTTTATTTTACAAACCTCCTTCTTGTTTAAACGCTCAACTACTATCCACTTCTTTATAAAGAATAAAAAAACAAATATATACGCAACAGAATTATAATTTATAGCAAACATGCATACATGTTAGCATTGAAGGCCGACTGTAGCTAACCTGCCTAACTAATAACAATGACATTTTATACTGGAATATATTTCATAATCTTTGTCGATGAAAAGCAATTCAATTAGATAGGAACTTTGACGGAAAGTTTTGAAAATATGAGTTTTAAAATACACTCCACTAACAAGCAATAACTGCAAACAGTGTAAACACACAACACTACAATGTGGGCAGGTAAACTGCAGTAACTACAACAATGAATTGGACCGTTATTGCTCTGACATAATCAGTCTTTCAGTATTCTTTCTTATAGGTTAGAGTTGAATGCTTACAACAATGCTGAATGTGCGCAGGTAAACTGAAGTAGTTACACTCTTAAATCAACGAGCGTTTAACTCAGTTGAGTTTTTCCATCTTCGTGCGAAAATGCACTTCTCCTAGATGAATTCGCTCTTTTTCGGAGTGGGTAAAGAATAAAGAACAATCTGCGTCATTCACTCTTAAAGAGCGTTTAATCAGTCTGAGTTAATTCATCTTTCGGTGCGAAAATGCACTTCTTAGGAGGTGAATTACTTTTGTTAAGTAGTGTAGAAACAATGATTTGTGTACCATTGTTGCAAGCCCTCAATAACTCTAACCTATTAGAAAGTATATTGAAATACTTATTGTTTCAGCAAAAACGGTTCAATTCACTGTTGTGGTTACTGCAGTTTACTTGCCCACGAAGGATGGGGAGCCCAGTTAGTTAAGGCGTTCGCCTTGCATGCGGAAGGTCCAAGGTCCGGGCATCGCCAAAATAACTGCTGACCTATAAAAGGCCCCGTGCAGCCAAAACTGTCTAGCGAATAATACTGTCCTCTCCTCGAGTAGGGGAGGAGTGCACGTTAAACATACTCCAAAGTCCCAACGTTGCGTAGGATGTCGCCATTAACGGTTGCGTAGGGTGCCTACTCAGGTGTTGGCACGTCACTTGACTGTGGTTCAAATTATGCCACCCTTCTCCATAAGCCCTCGTGTAGCCCTAGTACGATGATAGTTCAAACTAACAAAAATTACCAACTGTGAGATGGTCCAAAGCCCCCAGTCTACCACTTTAAAATGTGTTGCTGTTACCATGTACGGTCTTAGCTGCAGCTTGTAATGTTTAACATTTTTAGGTTTGGTTAAACCATTTTCTGGATTGGAGCAAACTAGAAGCTCAACGATACCAAATATGTTAAGTTTCACCACACAGCTTTGCAGCTACTGACCATATTTGTGAACAAAGTGTAATTTTTACATGTAGATACTCATACAGCACGCAGAACATCCTTTGGTTTACAACACATATTCCTTAGCAACCCATGGAAAACCCTCTCCACAAAAAAAAATAAAAAAAAATGGAATGAAAAAAACTATAAAAACTTTCCCCAGTAGATGTACCAAGCCACGCGAACATTTTTTGTTGTTGTATTTATTAATCCAGAAAATGTTCCTCTCTCTCTTTTCAAAAATTAAAACTTCCCTTTCATCCTCCCACCCAAAGCAAGTCGGGGCCCTTTCTAAAAGAGAAGAACTTGATAAATGATCGTTTGGCACGCAAATGCAGCAAAGGGGAGGCGGTCGGGGGCAGACGAAAAATGATGAATGATTCGAATGGCAGTTCTATTTTCCCCGTGTCCGATCAGGGTGGGGAATACCCCTTGGTGCAGGATGACTAAACTGGAACCGAGGAATAAGGTGGCTCCTATACTCCATCTGGTTGTGGAAATAGGTTTTGCCTATTTTTTCACCTTTTTGGTTGTTCTCTGCAGTACACAGGGTTTAGGCGATAGAGTTCTCATGATGTTTGCAGTTGCAAGAATGTAATTTTTGCGGTGCAGAGTGGAATATTATAACAATTCAATAGAATTGAAAAATCATGCGCTCTCATTCCATAATTGTACAAGAGCTGTGGCCTGATCTAGGAAAACACCATAAATATCATAGTTAAAGTATTAGATTGGCAAATCACGGGATCTCCAATGCTAACGACGGGACGCGCATGGAGACCAGAAAAAGAGGGCAAATGGGTCAGTGTTGCCAAAACATTAAGGAGAAAAATACTATGAAAAAATACCGCTTAATTCTAAAATTCCAAAAAAATACCATAAAAATACTAAAAAAATCGGTTCACGTTTTTTTTTGAAGTCACTAAAAAAATTCCAAAATGCAGCTAGTATTTTTATGGTATTTTTTTTGTAATTTTAGAATAAAACTGAATTTTTTCGTAGTATTTTTCTGATTAATATGGTGGCAACACTGGCCCATTTGCCCTCTTAATCTGGTCTCCATCCGCGTCCCGTCGTTAGCATTGGAGGTCACGTGATCTGCCAATCTAATACTTTAACTATGATATCTATGGAAAACACAGACTTATAGTCTCTTAGATATATAGTCACAACAGATTTTGGGCGCCTTACTAAAATTTTTGTGTATGATTTCCCTTAGATAGTGCTACTAGGCTGATGTGTAGGCTTTTACCATCTTCCTTATTACATTGATCAGATCAATCACGTCGAGTCAATAACTATATTAAAGTGAAGCCAAAAAAAGTGTCGAGTCTAAAAAAAATAATCATAATATACTGAAGTTTCCGTCTTGTATGTGTGTGTATGTCGTGTTCGTCCTAATTGACGAAGGTTTATAAGCGTTCCTTTGTTACCAAGCACACAAGCCTGAAAATATATGTCTACCAACCAACCATACTGAAATTTTGAGGGTCCACAACTTCTAGCATAAAAGAAACTGAATTTTGGGACCATATGCCAGGGCCTTAACGGGCGTTATGGAAAATCAGGCCCTGACTGTAACCGCATAATTTCTATATCATGGTAAAGACGTTTTTTAAAATCTATTTTTTTGTTTTAATAAAGAAAACAATGAGTTTTATTAGTTTCTTCAAGCATCTGTGGCTAAAAAAACTTCATATTAAATTTTTGTTCGAAAAATAATTGTATGTAAATAATAATTTTCCATCACAATATTTTATTTTTTAAAAAAATTGTTCGAGTTTCTTTAAAATTAGGGAATTTTCTCAACACTTTTTTCTTGCCCAATATTTCAGTGACAAAAGAGGCTTGTAGGGAAATTTTCCTATACATCCCCCCCCCCCCTTTTTTACAATTAAGGATTCATACGGTTTAATCAATCATTATTTTAAAAAAATTCTTACTAAAAAGACTTGAGATGGCGGCAGAAAGTCGACTTGGATCTCAACAAAGACGTCGACTCTCGACGTCATTCCAATTTTACACGGGGAGATTTTTCTCTCATTTTTCTCTTTACCCTTAAAAAGTGGCTCCATATTTTCCTCGACGTTTTTCTCTATAGATATATTAGTGTTGCTTGGCGAGCAGAGTCATAAATCACCCGATTGTTGGCGACGTCATCAGGTTGGCGATGTTTTTTTATAACTTACTTTCTGATCGGTCGATAGTCGTGGTGAGAAGTGGAAATAACCCGTTATTGTTTTTATTGTGTTCTACGAAAGGAAATTAGGAAATAATATTAATCATCTTGAATTTTGTAATGATAAAATATTATTTGCTAAAAATATAAATAAAAAATATTTCGTTTAAATACTACACAATAGAAAAAAAATATATTCGAACTAAACCTCCAATTTCATTGAATTTCATTACATATTTTTCAGTTGGATGTCCGACTAAATCCACGCCCTTCTTTTTTTCTATCTTTTTTTTTAAGTTCAAACTCCACAATTTGCACATAAATTTTCTACAATATTCACATTTCTTTTCATTTGTAAAAGACAAAATTAAATAACAATTGCTATAGAATTATATCAAACTCGGAAATGTTACAAGAATACAGAAGAGTAAATTTGACCAAGCGTTAAAAATCTAATGAAGATTTAAAATAATTTTAAAAAAATGAAATAGTAATGTTGAAACTGCAATCTTACATATTAAACTCACGTGCATTTTGGTCTTTATGCTTAGTTTACGCTCGTGTTAATTATTATTATTTTTTTAAAAACTAAAATTTGCCCTCCCAGACACGTTTGGGTTCGAATTTCGAAAAACCACTTTTTAAATGACGCCTTCAGTACAAAAGTACTATGTTACAAAAATTTAAAATCTGTACCTCCAACAGTTTTTATTATATATTCGAGTTGATAATAGTTGATAAGCGAGTCGGTCAGAAAGGACTTCTACTCTAACATAGATTACATTAGTTATAAATTTAATTGAATATAATTATTTAAAAAAAATCATTCGTATTGATGAGAAGACTGCATAAGAATCTGTTTAATAAAATTAATAGTAAGAAAAATTAAAATACCAGGTGCTATTCATTTAATATGTAACATGTGAGTACATAAAACGCTAGTAAATCAGCAGTTGTTCTTCATTTATAGCACTAATAACCTGGGTCGATGCCCGAGTAAAATAAAGAAACAATTTGGACGGTAGAGTCTATAGTAAGAGAAATAGATTTAGACTGCTTTAGATATTCAAGGAAAAGATTCAACCAACAACATGTTGCAAAATCTTAGGATTTCTTACCAATGAATATATAAATCTTGAAAAAACATGTTTCATTGTGTAAAAGTAACCATCAACAATTATGACTTCATCGGAGTTTTCAGAATGAAGATTTATACATAAATACGATTTGTATACATATTCATGCATTGAATAAAAATCCTGAAATTTATAGTGAAAAGGGGGCCATATGTCACATGACATAACTTTGGATATTGGTTCTTTTTCTACTTAAAATTTGTGAGGGAAACTGTGGAATATAGTCAATGCATTGTCCTGATTGTTTATATTTGCAATACTTTTCCTATGAAATCTTTGACATATTTTGTGTTGGCTTCAGCGGAAATGATTCCATCTAATGTTTATAGAGAAGACCATGGAAGAGTAAATATTAGAAAATATTTATTATATATATTGTATTTCATATGAGTGACGTTATTCCCATTTGTTGAGTACATTTTTTTACTAAGGTTGCTGACTTTTAGAATTTTTAGAGTTTTAGCATCAACATGATGTTAAACACATTGATAACACATTGATGTACTCCTGAAGGAGGCTAGAAATAGGCAGCCGGAAACGATTACCTTACCTTACCTTACATTGATGTAAACACATCATGATGTCACCCACATTAATGTAAATATATATATATATTATATATATATAATATATATATATATATATATATATATATATATATTAATATTATATATATATATATATATATTATATATATATATATATATATATATATATTTTATATATATAAATAATTATAATTAATAATATATGTGTATAATATATTTTAGTTTTTTAGAGTATATTATAAATAATATATCATCTAATTTAAGAAGCCATAGAGGCGAATAGGAATTGCCCTACCATGAGTACTTATACATTTCGAACATTAACTACAGATCTGAATATCAGTTAAAAATCATTCAAAAATTATTAGTTTATGAATATCCTATTAAATTCTATAAACTCACGTAAAACCGTCTGACGTAACAACACACCATTTGCGATTTTTTATCTAAAAATGCGCATTACTTAGCATGATCCATATTCAACATAAACATAAAGTGTTTGTCAAACGTTCTATTTGAGACAGAATGCCACTTAAAACCAGCTTTTAATAATAAATTAGAAGGCTCTGTTTTTGGCTTGGTGGTGTGAATGTCAGAATCGTCGGGCCGCGTACATCTCGACCTGTAAGTTCGTGAGAAATCACGAATTCCCGTGAGAGAGTCCTTAATCCAAGTCTGTGCGACGATAATCGGAACTTAGCACTAAACTCACTTATTTTCTAAATAATCCTGATCCTTGACTGTCATTTCAAACTAACCACATTTTCAGTCATTTCTACGCTGTATCCACAAGAATGCATACAAACACAACCACAACAAACCACTGTCACACGCATCTCCTAATTCTTAATTCCAAATTATTAATTGTTATTAAGTTTGTTTAAAGTTTTCTGATGTTTTAATAATTCAACTTTATTATTTGTAAAGACGAGTTATAATTTCAAGAGTACACACATCGTAAAGTTAGTGGTATGAAAAGCAAAGGTCTATAGTATACACCAAATATCGGTGACGCCCCCATCTCTTCAATATATAAACTCCTGTCTGTCCGTCGAAAGTCATAAAGTTTATGGAGAAAGGATTCTTTAAAAGAGTTATCTAAGTAAAAAAAATCTGGCCAAATTCAAAACCTAAATACCACTTTTCACAAAATCTCAAACGAAAACAGCACAAATAAAAGCGGGTGGAATGTACAGTCACTAAATCAATCAAGCTCTTTTCAAAAGTCACGCCAGCAACTAGTCATTTGGCGTCTTTTTTTTAAACGAAAACTGGCAAGGAAAGTCGAGTTTGTCTCAAAACAGCTTCTGATGCGAAAATTAGTGAGTAATTCATCACTTTGGAACGAGCCAGCCGATTCATTTGTCAAAAATATCCAGCAGGAAAAAAACGGGAGAATTTAGAACTCAGTGGATTTTTTTTTAGAAGGATATGCAAATGGGGTGTTATGAATTTTCGAAAGATTTTCTGTATGTTGTTCAATTGAGTTTTAACTCGTTTTCTCACGTTGAGGAGGGCGTTTGGTTGCTCTTAAAGCCCTGGTTTGCAAGGACTGAAAACGCTTTTATCTCACTTTTATTTTCATTTCAGTAATATTGAAGAGGACGGAGTGACCCGGTTTTGATCTCGGCACCTCTAAAGCCCTGGTTTGTAAGAACTGAAGACGCACGTCAAGGCGCTAAAAATGGCCTGCTCATCGACATTAACGTCATATCTTCTTTTGGGTGGTTTGTTAGAATTCACGTCTAGCGATGCGTCCGCATCTAACGCATCCGTAGTAAGCGAAGGCCACCGTTATCTCGTTCGAATAGGTAGAAACTTCGAACATTTCACATGTTTTGGACGCTCTAATCAAACCACGACTTATTCGAGATTTTCGAACGCTGAGATCAACGTTAATTTTGGTACCACGATCACGTGACAACTAGGGCCAATAAGAAAGCGGAAAATTCCGTCGCAATGCTCAGCGGCCGATTTTGTGTTCTTACAAACCAGGGTTTAACTCGATTAATGTGAGTGCCTTATTCTTTATACAGTTTAAAAATTCCTTGTACAGAAAATATTATATTAAGAAAGTATGCATTTTTGAATAATATGCACCAGCAATCGTAGGTTACGTCATTTAGCTTTTATATTGTTTGTAATAGTGACATTTTGCATAAAGTTCGGCTAGTTTTAGCGTAGAAATCTAACCTTAAAATAATGTAGTCACGTGGGTTATTTGTAGTTGAATATTTGGTTATGACTTTGAACCCTAGAGATCAGTGCTTGAACAACCGCGGTTTGTTTTGAAAAGTAACATGACAAAGAAAAGTTTATCATTAAAATACAAAACGTGGGGCCGTGGATAGCCCAGTGGTTAAGGCCTCGTTCTCGGAATCGGAAGGTCCCGCGATCGAGTCCCGATACCACTGAAGACCCACCGAGTATATGCGGAGTACGTGCTCGTTAAATCTGTGGGTCCGAAAGTCCTGTGGGCGGTCATGGCGCAGTTTCCCACTGGTACAGGTCCCTGGAGACTATTTCCCTCCCCTTCAGGTACATGTCTAAATTGTGCAGGTGGCGATAGATGGCAGCATCTGTCACTTATGTGTGTGTTGTGTGTGTCTGTCTTACTTGACGAAGGTTTATAAGCGGGTCTCTGACCAAGCACACAAACCTGAATATATGTCTACCAACCAACCTACTAAACATTTCACGAACCATCAGCTCAATGTAGGCACCAAAGTAAAAGTAGAAGTAGATGTTTTGTTAGACCTGATTATCACCTGAAGTGGAAAAGACACTAAACTTACTAGGCAAGACATTTTAGTAACATATCCTCTGCATTCAAATATTTGGATAGAAAACAATTTATTTTGAATTTATCTTCGAAATGTACATAAGCAATTTTAAAATTAGTTTCATTATTACAGATGCTTTTAATTCTATTATTTTGTGTGAAATAATTCATTATGGCTACAAATTACGTGGCGTTATTGGCTGTGTTTAAGCTCCTCACGGAAGGCTAGAAATAGACACCCGGAAACGATTAACTTATCTACCTAAGGCTATGTCCTCGACCAGGGTTCTAAATTACGAGGCGTTATTGGCTGTGTTAAAGCTCCTGAAGGAGGCTAGAAATAGGCAGCCGGAAACGATTACCTTACCTATGTCCTCACTTCGACATCAAACGCCACAAAGGCAACAAAAGCAACAAAATTTGGCGACCGCCAAGGGCGCCAAGCGATGCAATAGCATGGTGGCCGACTGTGCCAAGTCTCCAAGTTTTGTTGCATTTGTTGCCTTTGTGGCATTTGTGGCGTAGTCAGGACATAGCCTAATGTCCAAAACAAGATAGTTGGCTTCAATAATATATTAGTGGAGTTGGTATATTTCAAAACTAATTCTCTAGGATAAATGTCAGACAAAATTATAATAATTGATATTAAGGGAGGATAAAATCATCCATATTACTGAATCCAAAGGCGTTATTAGTGTTCAGGTAAATTCTTTCAGACAGATATATGTTTCAGCAAACAGATTACTATTTTTATTCATGAAACGTCCTTTCGCTGTCTGTAGAAACTCTGCCATATATTGTCGTGTGATATACTGTTGAAAAGATGTTCAAATTAAAGTATAAACATTGTTTGTAATATTAATTTTAAAAACACTCAAAATATCTAGATTATTTTTAATCATGAAGTATTTTTTTATATTATTCATGACAATCTTAAATCAATAAAAATTCAAAGAATATCTTGCTTAGTTTATTTTTATAACAATTATTACAGCAGAATACGAATCTAAACTTAACAGTACTTTTATGAAATTTGATCGTAAAGATAAGGATAATTACGCCTCAGACCATGAGCTTTAGACTTGAATCTTTCATTAAAATCCAAAAATGCATTAGTCTAATTCAGCTTTTTAAAATTTTTACTTTACGTATGTGCAATTGTTTGCATATTATTTAAATAACTCTTTGAAAAATAGTACATATACATAAATCCAAATTTTTTAGCTGTTTTATCAACAACTGTGACGATCACATTTCTTTTTTGATATGTTGATTTTTGAAAGACTTGGTGCATCCAAATAAAAACCATTGGTTGGTTGCAGTGTTCACAGATGACATGGTTAAACGTAAACATAGATATGAAATCTTGTACCTTATACAATGGAATATTAATTAAAATATATATATATGCCCTATTTGAGTTTGTTCATAAACATATTGCAGAAATATGAGTTTAATAACTATCGTATTTTTACATTTAAAGATCTTGCATTTTTTGAAGAATTCGAATAAAATTCAAATCAAGATTTAAATTGAGATCTGAATAAAGTTGCAAGTCAGATTGTAACCCCCCAATAAAAATGCATCCGTGTACGTCCGGCATCAAATAATTAACATTAGAACTAATTACTGAACCTCACTGCTTCAACATTGTTTATCTTTTTAATCACATCAAAATTGAAATCATAATAGCAAAAAATATTAAATAATTATCTCATGGCTCTTACCACAACATTGTATACAAAAGAGATGAAACCTAATTAACTTGTTTAATGAAACTTTCACTCCGACAGCTTGCCAGTTCACTGTCATCTCAACATCGAAGGGTTAATAGAGTCAATATTATGAAAAGTGCCAATTAAAGATGTGATGAGGCGTTACAGATCTGACCGACGAAATTAAATTATACCAAATATAGTAAAATTTCAACATATCCCAGGTAGCACACCAACGTCGGCCAATATTAAAAAAAAATATTGGCCGACGTAAAAATGGACCCCCCAGTCAATATTGTACGACGTCGTTTTACGACATTGGCCAACATTTATCAACGTCGTACAATGTCGCATATCGACATTGGCCGACATAAAAATGACACCCTTGCCGATATTGTACTACATCGGTTCACGACATTGGTCAACATCGCATATTGACATTGGCCGACATAAAAATGGACCCCCCCTAGCAAATATTGTACGACGTCGTTTTACGACATTGGCCAACATTTATCAACGTCGTACAATGTCGCATATCGACATTGGCCGACATAAAAATGACACCCTTGCCGATATTGTACTACATCGGTTCACGACATTGGTCAACATCGCATATTGACATTGGCCGACATAAAAATGGACCCCCCTAGCAAATATTGTACGACGTCGTTTTACGACATTGGCCAACATTTATCAACGTCGTACAATGTCGCATATCGACATTGGCCGACATAAAAATGACACCCTTGGGAATATTGTGCAACATCGGTTTACGACATTGATCAACATTAGTCGTACCACATTCATGGGCTTTTACAGTACTTCTCAATAAAACATTTTCCATTCCCTTCGCATAACTTTTTAACTAATCTGTTCGTTGAGTAAAAAAAAATTATTTACAAAGGTAATTTTCTTATATTAATCTAATTAACTAAATTTTTGTTAATTAGATAAATATAAGAAAATTACCTTTGTAAATTATTTACTAAAAAAAAATATTAATATAATTATTAATTTTTTATTAAAAAAAATTATTTACAAAAGGTAATTTTCTTTATATTTATCTAATTAACAAAGTTTTGTTAATTAGATAAATATAAAGAAATTACCTTTGTAAATAATTTTTTTTCTACTCAACGAACAGATTTAAAAAGTTATGCGAAGGGAATGGAAAAATGTATAATTGAGAAGTACTGTAAAAAATGCCCATGAATGTTGTACATAATGTTGATCAATGTCGTAACCGATGTTGTACAATATTCGCAAGGGTGTCATTTTTATGTTGGCTAATGTCAATATGCTATGTTGTAAAACAATTAACAATAGGTTAAATAAATCAAAATTAATCAAGAAATATTGTATTATTAGTACTATTGTAATTTTAAAAACTAGTAATTCAGACAGCTATATAAAACACTACATCACGACATAGCTATTTTTTTCTGTACTGCTTCAGAGTCAAATTAAAACCAATTTTACGTATTATTATTCATATATTAAATATATGATACATAGCACATATTTTCCCAGATTGTTTAAAGTTAACTGCACAACATCTCTGGATGCATTTATATAGGGATGGTCGATACCATTAAAAGACGAAAAATTATTGTATGTAGAGTTGAATAAAAATATATTTACGTAACCTCCATTTGTATACTACTTTTGTATACTATAGGTTTTATTTCAAATAATTTAAGTGTAGAGAAACTGTTAAATTCTTGTCAAAATCTGTAAATCTTATGCACAAACTTCAATTAAAATATTTTTTACATGCAACTTTATTAAATTTCATGTTTTAGATAGTTATGTATTTTCTACTTTAATACATTAAAAAAATAATTATTAATTCATACAGAAGCTTTAGAAATATTGCTAAAGCTTCTGTACGAAATGTTTCACAAAAAACAAATCATAAAATTAATAACTAATTAGACTGTTATATATTTATTCAAGTCTCTATTTACTATAGCACTGAATACAATATGTGGGATTTGATATTTACACTTTACCAAGAATAAAATTGATCAAATAGTCCATCATTAATTTTTATGCCTGATAATTCACTAAAACATCTTACACAATTATGAAATAATACATATTATTAAAAAAAAATTTAATCCAACATTATCTGAACAATCTTTACTAAGGTTATCATTATGAATTTTTTGCACTTTATAAACCATATGTTAATGTTAATGATAATACTTATACAGGAAAGTAGGGGCTTAAGAAATTTTTAAAATATCCGTTTTGAAATTTGCACGCACAATATTTGTACTTTTCTGAAAGTTTTATTTTTACATGAATATATAACCACGTTAGAAGTATTTATATTATTTTAGACATTTATTTGATATAGTTTTCATTCCAATATCAGCACAACCTCAAAATGAAATTAGCTTAAGATTATTGCTTAAATATAAAATATTATAATTAAATTACAAGATTTTGGTTTCGAAATTATTCTACTGAAGTAGCAAAACTTCCCTTCACTTTCTACTGTCCCTTTGCACTTTTTGAAGCGAAGGACCTCTCCGTCAATTTCAATGTTTCCATCTAGAATATCGGAGCTAAATTTACAGTTCCAACTCCTTCATATACACTTGTCTTGTCGAGTTCTTTGATAAAGCCTTCTAATGTCTTGGATTCTACCGGTTTTGTAAAAATAGAAATGGTATATGTACCCCAAAGCTTCTCACCATCAATTTGTTTGCAGGGCGAGAATTTTTTGGAAAGGAAAGGTATTTATATTTTACGCATGCTTACCTAAATAACCCTCACATTATTAGACAGGTTACCAGAATGTTTCTCAAATTTAAATTTATTTTTCCTACAAATAATACAGATTTTTGGCAGCACATTTTTGGATGTTTTAGGAACTGAAACCACATTACTGCGGAGTAAGGGTTTGGAAAGGGTTTCCTTGTGTTCTTTAACGTTTTTTGCACCATCGGTTGTTGTGTGTGCTTGACTTTTTGTACCCTTGAGTTTGCGTTTGCTGGCAGAAGATATTCGATTCTTGTCTGTAAATTTCATACAGCATTTTCTATGAAAGTAAATTCTAGATAGAGCATCTTGATCTTCAATATCCCCTTTGAGTTTTTTAGCTATATCTTTTCCAACATCGTCTGTTGAAAGCCACTCAGTGGCACAGTGTTTTAGTTTTTCCAAACTTGTTCTGGAACATCGTTGTAAATTATCCGTACAGTTTTTGAGAACGTGAATACTACATTCCATTGTAAGGACGTTATAAAATATGCAAATAACTTTTCTTTACGATAATTCTTCACCTCTCATAAAAGTAAAATAAAATAAATGCGAAATATGTCAATTACGAAGCATGTCTTTTCGTCGTCACCGGCTCGCCGCAAAACGTAAACAAATAATTTCTGCTCACCTGCTCGCTTTTAATTGGTTACACGAAAGTGCCGTTCTCGCTTTTCTGAAATGTCATTCGCTTAAAAAATTCTAAAATTCTGCTATAGTTTTTTGTCATAACTAATTAACGTGCACATGTAGAAAGCAGAACATTGATTTTTTTTACTCTCGATAATATTTTCTATTTTTTTAATATCAATGAAAACTACGAACTTGAACGATAGCCGACCACATCTTATGGCCTAAAAACCCGTTTTTAAAAAACCTCACATCCCTAAAGCACCACTTTCTTAATAGGCTTAACACTCACGTGAATCTAGTACCTAGTAAACATCGATCAATGTTGGCCAATGTTGTTTTATCGACGTTGTATCCACAATGTCGATAGATGTTCCCACAATATTCGAATATTTTCAAAAATTATTATTTTTTTAAATAATGACTAAAACTTGTCTGCATTATTATTAACATTATTGTTTCATTCTTCCAACATCAAAATAAAATTAATTTAAAGTCATACTAATTTTAAACAAGAAGTTCATAAAGAACTAAAATAGCCTACTTTCCTGTTACTTAAATACTTACTGAAGTTCTAATCGGGAAAAAAAACTATGTTCCAAAAGTAAATATCATCAACAGCCGTTTCTACACTAGATTTATACACATTAGAAAAAAAAATCGAAATACAGCACCCAGCTATAATTTAAACTTCTAAAAGCCAAAATCAACTATTTTCCTTAATATTCTTTCGCAAATTAATTAAATATTATTTATCATCTGCTCGTGATTTATTTGTAGTTCGAAGAATAATTAAATATTTATTAATAACAAAAGTAATGAAACTACTCCGAACTGCATTAAAAAATAAGAAATGTAAATTAAAACTAAGCATAATTGCATGCAAAAGTATGCCTTGCCGCTTTCTTGGTAGATAATTAATGAATAATCAAAGAATCGAATTGTGCTACACTTTATGACGTCTTTCCAAACTGATTCATGAAAATATTATTTTGCTTCAAATATGTTTAAATAAATAAAGTTTCTCATGCCATTGTTGATTTGGCAACAGTGATTTAAATGACTCAAAATTGAATTTCAATGTTAATTCAATGGGAAATTCGCCGAAAGATAGTAGATTTATATCCGTCCAGACGTACAGACAGACGGACAAAAAGTATGAAAGTTGGGTATCTGAGGTCATAGCTTTCTAACAAAAAAAGAATTTTTAAGATCCGAGGGATAGAACCGATTTTGGAAGAGGGATACGGACAGACGGACAGACAGACAGACGGACAGACAGACAGACGGAAAGACAGACAGACATACGAACAGACAGACAGATGGACATCAACCGCATTTCAATACCTACAGTGATTTAAATGACTCAAAATTGAATTTCAATGCTAATTCAACGGGAAATTCGCCGACAGATAGTAGATTTATGTCCGTCCGGACGTACAGACAGACGGACAAAAAGTATGAAAGTTGGGTATCTGAGGTCATAGCTTTCTAACAAAAAAAGAATTTTTAAGATCCGATGATTAGAACCGATTTTGGAAGGGGGGTACAGACAGACAGACAAACGGACAGACAGGCGGACAGACAGGCGGACAGACAGGCGGACAGACAGACGGACAGACATACGAACAGACAGACAGATGGACAGACAGACAGTTGGACATCAACCGCATTTCAATACCTACAGTGATTTAAATGACTCAAAATTGAATTTCAATGCTAATTCAATGGGAAATTCGCCGACAGATAGTAGATTTATGTCCGTCCGGACGTATAGACAGACGGACAAAAAGTATGAAAGTTGGGTATCTGAGGTCATAGCTTTCTAACAAAAAAAGAATTTTTAAGATCCGATGATTAGAACCGATTTTGGAAGGGGGGTACAGACAGACAGACAAACGGACAGACAGGCGGACAGACAGACGGACAGACATACGAACAGACAGACATACGAACAGACAGACAGATGGACAGACAGACAGTTGGACATCAACCGCATTTCAATACCTACAGTGATTTAAATGACTCAAAATTGAATTTCAATGCTAATTCAATGGGAAATTCGCCGACAGATAGTAGATTTATGTCCGTCCGGACGTACAGACAGACGGACAAAAAGTATGAAAGTTGGGTATCTCAGGTTATAGCTTTCTAACAAAAAAAGAATTTTTAAGATCCGATGATTAGAACCGATTTTGGAAGGGGGGGTACGGACGGACAGACGGACAGACAGACGGACAGACGGACATCGACCGCATGTCAATACCTACTTTTTCATTTTTTTAATTCTTTCGAATTAAAAAAAGAAAAGTAGGCTAAAAATTCCCAATGCCTGCGAATGTTGACAGATGTCGCGATTACAACGTTCAACATTCCTCGACTTTCGCAATGTTGGCCGATGTCGGTAGAATGTCGGCCAACATTGTTGTGCTACCTGGGATATAGTGAAAAGCTATGCTAAAACTAAGCTGCAGCACATGATTTCGAAAAGTCGGTAACGGAATCGTATTTCGATAACCTATCTCAGCTATACTCAAAAGTGCGCGTATTTAAAAAATTAAATAAAAAATTCTTACCTGTTTTTCCATCGGAAATTTTGTAAGTCGCAACATGGAACTTTGAAAACAGTCACGGGTCTAAGGGGATATTCAAAGAGTAGTTCTTTTCGGGAAATGGCGTTTTCAGTCCGAAACTCGTTTCGGACTGTGATGTTACTAATCTGACATGTGAACTTGTGACATTCATTTTTCTGAGTATTTCTAGTAATTTCTATATAAGAATGAGGTGTAATATTGATAAAATACCATTAAATAAAGTAGTTTTCCATCTAAAGTATATTTGTGATGACAATATAAAACGAATATGATACCTTTGCCAAATATACATCTCTACTTGTGACACGTTACCGATTTCACATTTGAAAACTTCAAAACCTTTCCCAGTAAGAAAAAACACAAATTTTAATGTTTTTATTAGGATTTAAAACAAAAGTCATTGCTAAGTAATAAAAAGGGGTTAAGATGCAATTTTATAAAAATATTAAAATTTTGGGCTAGGTGGAAATTGAACATTTTCCAAATATTAATCAATGAACGTCAGTGCAAGATTATACTTTCGTCAAAAATGCAGATAAGTTTCAATTTCCTTTTTTTATAGCGTTACGGTAAGGCTACAATGTTAGTTTATGGCTTTAACACACAAAGCTTACTTGGCTTCACTATTCTACACCATACATTAAACTTTATTATTTATTGTGTTTTTTTGTATTATTATTACCATGATTGTTATTATTGTTACGTATGTTAAAATATTTTAGTGATGCTGTGCAACTTACACTCTTAAAACAAACGAGCGGTTTTAACTCAGTCTGAGTTAATTTCCACTCCTTTCCGGTGCCGAAAATGCACTTCCCCTATAGGAGTGGATTTCACACTTTTTGCGGAGTGGGTAAAGAAAT